>JARVZY010009434.1:0-28162 GCA_030686995.1 Artemisia argyi
CAACTAGATTAGATAATAAAAAAAACCCTAAAATTCTCTCTCCCTAGTGGAGAATTCCGGCCGCCACCCACCTACCCTTTTCCGGCCATTATCACCACCTAATTCGTCCTCTCTACTCTTTTTTGAAGGGTATGCAATACAATTAGGTTCTTGATATTCTTTTGAGGGTGGCTGGCAACGCTTTCAACTATATATCTAATCGGTTTTCTCCTTCACTTGGCGATTTAAGAACCCTTTTCTTATCTGTTTGGTAAATCGTTCTTTAGGGTTTTTTAAACCGCCATTGTTTTTTAATCGCACCCTTAATTCTATGTCGGTTCTAATATTTGTACATAAGGGTCGATCTCCTCCTAGTTGCACATTGGTTAATCAATTTTCTGGTTAACGTGATTCATTCCATTCGATACCCAATTAGGGTTTTGTTTTTAGTGTGCAGTATAGGTTTGGTTTTATTTTTAAAACCTTTGACGAGGGGTTTATTTCTGTTCGATCGTTTGGCTTTTCATGGTTCTATCAGTGATATACGATCTGGTGGTTATGCTTGGATTGACATGCTTTGTATGCTCATGTTTCTGGTCGATCCATATGTTGGGTGGGGTGTTACTGTGCGTGCATGCTTATGGAACCCTATATTAGGGTTTCGATTTTCCTAATGTTATATTATGGTGAATCTGGTCGGTTCTATGATGGTTAACCGTTTTGAGGTTTGATGATTGATGATTTACATCAGGGTCTATCATGATTTATCATGTTTATTTGGGTTTGATGGAGAGATGATTATGTCAATGGTCTATGGGGATGTTTGGGTTTCGTATACCCCTGTTCTAAAACCCATGGTGTCAATCTAAGACCTACTGCTTCTGTAGGCGGTCTTGGTATTGGGGGTGCTGTTCATCAGTCAGAGTCATGCTGCCAATCATATTGATATTGTCTTTTGAACGATGCTACTGGTTTTCTATGGATTTTTACCCTTGTTTTAGTCTATGGCAGATTATGCTACCATCAGTTTGCATTCTTATCTTGGTTGCATTGGGCAGCTTAGTGGTACTCTAAATCTTGTCATAGTGTTTATTGTGATCACATACGTATGGTGGGCAACTGATTTTTATTATTTCAGTTTTTGTGATCATGTGAGGTGTGCCATTGTGACTTGATCCTAGGTGTCTTCATGTGTTTCATTCGAATTGGTTTGAAGTTTGGTTCAAGTTATCATATGATGGCAGGTAGGGTTGATGTAAGTTAGGGTCGCTTGACCATGTTTACGCTTCAAATTCATTTGCTACGGATTGCACTCGTATTAGGTTATTAGATTATGCTTTGCATAATACTAATAGAAGACGCAATTTGTTGAGGCTGGAAGTTCGCTTGTTTATGATCTGGATCGCTAGGATGACTAAGAAGACTTCAATTTTATTAGAGTTGTGATGTATTGTATTTTTTATTACTAGTCATCGTTAGTTGTATTTAGATTTGGTAGTTATAAGAATGGCATGTCATTCTTATATAGTGGTAGTGGTAGTGTCCTTAGGGACTTCGATGAGAGACTCACTCTCTTCCATTGTACTTAAACGTTTTTATTAATGTATTTTACCGGGTGCAGGATTACTCCCCTTTAACCAAAAAAAAAACCACCTACTGGTTGTTAAACCCTATGATCTATACACGTTTATGGAATTATTGGATATTAGGGTTCTGATGACCTGTGTTCGATGGCTATGGTTGGTCGTTTCTGCATGCTCCTGCTGGTGGGTCCATTATTTGTTGCTTGTTGCTGTTGCGATCATTTATGGCATGTAGAAGTAGGGAAGTTAGGGGTTCTTGTACACCCTATGCATTGTGTTGATTGGATCGGCTGCATGTTGATGGATTATTTGTTCTATATGTTGCGGCATGGTCTATCTCATGATTTGTGAAACTTTGAGCCTCGTTTTGGTCCAAGATTTTCATTCGCATTGGGTTGGAGATGGTTCAAGGTTTCTTTGGTCTGCTATGCAAGTTCAGGTTCTATGTTGATTCAGACTATGTTTGCTACTTTTCTTGATCACATGGAAGTTGATTGATGTTCTATGATGACTATGTTCTTGGTGTTACCATAGTGAATCATGTGTTAATTCCTATTTTTTTGTTCACTTGTATAGTCATCGTAGGTAGTAAGTTTCATTATGTAAGTTATGAGAATGGCGTGTCATTCTTATAGGTGAGTCTGTAAGTGTCCTAAGGGACTGAGATGAGGGACTCACCCTCATCCTTTGTACTTCAATGTTTTTTGGTGTAATATATTTTGCTAGGGTGAAACATCCCTTTTACCAAAAAAAAGCATTAGGGACAACGGCTATCATCATGTAAAGGGCAATTGCTCTCATCAAGTGAGCAAAGTGTTTAGGGACAACGGCTCCCATAAATCAGGTACAATTGCTCTCAACAAGTGAGCCCCTAGGGACAACGGCTCTTATCATGGAAGAGACAAATTGCCCTTATAAAGGTAGCCTTGAGAGACAACGGATCTCATCATGTAAGTGACAATTGCTCTTATCAAGTGTGCAAGCATTAGGGACAACGGCTAAAATCATGTAAAGGGCAATTGCTCTCATCAAGTGAGCAAGCGTTTAGTGACAACGGCTCCTATAAAGTCAGGTACAACTGCTCTCAACAAGTGAGCCTTTAGGGACAACGATTCTTATCATGGAAGAGACAAATTGCACTTATAAAGGTAGCCTTTAGAGACAACGGATCTCACCATGTAAGTGACAATTGCTCTTATCAAGTGTGCAAGCATTAGGGACAACGACTATCATCATGTAAAGGGCAATTGCTCTCATCAACTGAGCAAGCGTTTAGGGACAACGGCTCCCGTAAAGTCAGGTACAATTGCTCTCAACAAGTGAGCCTTTAAGGACAATGGCTCTTATCATGGAAGAGACAAATTGCCCTTATAAAGGTAGCCTTAAGAGACAACGGATCTCATCGTGTAAGTGAAAATTACTTTTATCTAGTGTGGAAGCATTAGGGACAACGACTATCATCATGTAATGAGCAATTACTCTCATCAAGTGAGCAAGCGTTTAGGGACAACGGCTCCCATAAAGTAAGGTAGAATTGCTCTCAACAAATGAGCCTTTTGGGACAACGGCACTTATCATGTAAGGGACAAATCGCCCTCATAAACTTAGACTTTAGGGACAACGGATTTCATTATGCATGTGACAATTGCTCTTGTCAAGTGTGCAAGCATTAGGGACAACGGCTATCATCATGTAAAGGACAATTGCTCTCATCATGTAAGCAAGCGTTTCCTTTAGGGACAACGGCTCTTATCATGGAAGAGACAAAATTACACTTATAAAGTTATCCTTTAGAGACAACGGATCTCACCTTGTAAGTGACAATTGCTCTTATCAAGTGTACAAGCATTAGGGACAATGGCTATCATCATGTAAAGGGCAATTGCTCTCATCATGTGAGCAAGCGTTTAGGGACAACGGCTCCCATAAAGTCAGGTACAATTGCTCTCAACAAGTGAGCCTTTAAGGAAAACGGCTCTTATCATGGAAGAGACAAATTTTTTTGGGTAAAGGGGAGTAATCCTGCACCCTGGTAAAGAATAATAAAACCAAAAACATTGAAGTACAATGGATGAGAGTCAGTCCCTCATCTAAGTCCCTTAGGACACTTACCTAACCACTATATAAGAATGACATGCCATTCTTATAACTTACAAATCCAAATACAACTAACAATGACTAAATATAATAATACAAAACATCATAAACATAAATAAAAGACAAAGGATCTCACCATGTAAGTGACAACTGCTCTTATCAAGTATGGAAGCATTAGGGACAACGGCTATCATCATGTAAAGGGCATTTTCTCTCATCAAGTGAGCAAGCGTTTAGGGACAACGGCTCCCATAAAGTCAGGAACAATTGCTCTCAACAAGTGAGCCTTTAAGGACAACGACTCTTATCATGGAAGAGACAAATTGCACTTATAAAGGTAGCCTTTATAGACAACGGGTCTCATCATGTAAGTGACAATTGCTCTTATCAAGTGTGCAAGCATTAGGGACAATGGCTATCATCATGTAAAGGGCAATTGCTCTCATCAAGTGAGCAAGCGTTTAGGGACAACGGCTTGCATAAAGTCAGGTACAATTGCTCTCAACAAGTGAGCCTTTAGGGACAACGGCTCTTATCATGGAAGACACAAATTGCCCTTATAAAGGTAGCCTTTAGAGACAACGGATCTCATCATGTAAGTGACAATTGCTCATATCAAGTATGCAAGCATTAGGGACAACGGCTATCATCATGTAAAGGGCAATTGCTCTCATCAAGTGACCAAGCGTTTAGGGACAACGGCTCCCATAAATTCAGGTACAATTGCTCTCAACAAGTAAGCCTTTAAGGACAACGGCTCTTATCATGGATGAGACAAATTGCCCTTATAAAGGTAGCCTTTAGAGACAACGGATCTCATCATGTAAGTGACAATTGCTCTTATAAAGTGTGGAAGCATTAGGGACAACGGCTATTATCATGTAAAGGGCATTTGCTCTCATCAAGTGAGCAAGCGTTTAGGGACAACGGCTCCCATAAAGTCAGGAACAATTGCTCTCAACAATTGAGCCTTTAGGGACAACGGCTCTTATCATGGAAGAGACAAATTGCCCTTATAAATGTAGCCTTTAGAGACAACAGATCTCATCATGTAAATGACAATTGCTCTTATTAAGTGTGCAAGCATTAGGTACAATGGCTATCATCATGTAAAGGGCAATTGCTCTCATCAAGTCAGCAAGCGTTTAGGGACAACGGCTCCTATAAAGTCAGGTACAATTGCTCTCAACAAGTGAGCCTTTAGGGACAACGACTCTTATCATGGAAGAGACAAATTGCACTTATAAAGGTAGCCTTTAGAGACAACGGATCTCACCATGTAAGTGACAATTGCTCTTATCAAGTGTGCAAGCATTAGGGACAACGGCTATCATCATGTAAAGTTCAATTGCTCTCATCAACTGAGCAAGCGTTTAGGGACAACGGCTCCCGTAAAGTCAGGTACAATTGCTCTCAACAAGTGAGCCTTTAAGGACAACGGCTCTTATCATGGAAGAGACAAATTGCCCTTATAAAGGTAGCCTTTAAAGACAACGAATCTCATCCTGTAAGTGACAATTGCTCTTATCAAGTGTGGAAGCATTAGGGACAACGACTATCATCATGTAATGGGCAATTACTCTCATCAAGTGAGCAAGCGTTTAGGGACAACGGCTCCCATAAAGTAAGGTAGAATTACTCTCAACAAATGAGCCTTTAGAGACAACGACACTTATCATGTAAGGGACAAATCGCCCTCATAAACTTAGACTTTAGGAACAACGGATTTCATCATGCAAGTGACAATTGCACTTGTCAAGTGTGCAAAAAAACTCTCTTTTCTCTGGAGAAAATGGCGACTCCCTATCCCCTCAATATTCTGGTCGAATTCCTTCTACATCTTTGATTCCTATACCTTATAAAATTTATACTATTGTGGATTAATCTTTGTATTATTTCCCCTTAGTCGACTTTTTATTTGGTTGCAGTTTCTTGGAGATTAGGGTTTCGATTTATTTGTTAGGGAATCGTTTTTATTAGGGTTTTGATGCTATTTGGTGTTTAACGATTTAGGGTTTCGTTTTTCATCATTAGGGTTCAAGCGTACTATTCTTAATCTGTTTTGAATTGGTGGTATTATGGAAGTCGGTTAGTGTGATGATGGATTTGTAATCCTTTTTAAAGGGATGCGTTCTGGTTTTTAGTTTGTAATCGATCTTGTGTTAGGTTTTTTAGGGTTTTTTTCCGATCGCAAGGTAGGGTTTTTTTAGGGTTTTCTGATCGTAGGTTTTTATTGCTGCTGTTGTTTGTCTTTTTGCTGCTGTTATGGAGAAGAATTAATCGATTGGGGATAAGTCTCAGAAAGATGAAGCACATTCCGTCTCTTATGATCAGAATACGGCGGTTTCAAGCATGAATGTGGGTTCTAGTAACAAAGATAAGGTCAATGATCAGAATACGGTGGATGCTAGTAACAATGTGGGTTCGATCAACAAAGATAAGGCTGGTTTTACTCCTCCTCCGATTCTGAAATCTATTCTTAAGAATGCTGCTCGTAAGACGCAGGTTGGTGTTGCTTGTAATGTACCAATGGGTGTTCCTACTAAACTCCCTAGTGTTACACATGGTTCGAATGATAGTCAAGGTGGTACTCAATCAGCCCCAAATACTATGTCTTGTTCTCAACCATTACCGAATGAAAGTAATTCGTTTAATGAAGGTGTGTCACAATCAGCTCCAAAAGGTTCGTATGCTTCAATGTTTAAAACAAAGAGGGTGGCTAAATCTGTTAATCTATGTGAACTTCATAATGAGGAACGTGTGGAAGGGGCTCATGTCACTATTCCTTTAAAGGAGATTGATGATGTTTCAGCTAGGTTTACTAATACTCTTTATGGGTATTTTATTGGGAAGCGACTTGCGTTCCCTATTGTGGAGAATTATGTTAAGAATACATGGGCAAAGTTTGGTTTAGAGCGTGTTATGCTAAATAATGGGTTCTTTTTGTTTCAGTTTTCCACTAAGGATGGTATGGATCAAGTTTTAGAATCTGGTCCGTGGTTGATACGGTCGATGCCTATGTTTTTGAACATTTGGACTCCTAATACTACGCTTGCTAAGGAAGAGGTAACTTCAGCTCCCGTTTGGTTGAAATTACATAATGTGCCTATTGTTGCGTTTACGGAGGTTGGTTTAAGTCTGATTACTACTCAAATTGGTAAGCCTATCATGTTGGATTCGTATACTAGTACTATGTGTGTTAAGTCATGGGGTCGGAATACTTATGCTCGTGCTCTAGTTGAAGTGTCATCGCTTAAAGAGTTAATGGATCATGTAGTTGTGGCTATTCCATTCCCTAATGGTACAGGTCATTCTAAGGTTCGTATTGAAGTTGAGTACGAATGGGAGCCTCCTCGTTGTTCTTGTTGCAAAATTTTTGACCATAATGATGAGGCATGTCCTAAGATTGTTAAACAACCTAGTGTGAAGTCTAATGTTGATGCAGAGGGGTTTGTAGAAGTAACTAAGCGTAAGGGTAAAGGGAAGGCGCCAACTCATGAGAAGGTTATTGATGGGGTTCGTTTTGCTAAACCAAGGATCACAATTAACTATCGTTGGCAGCCGGTTTCAAATTATAAAAAGGGGGCTGATGGAGCTTCCTCTTCTAAGGGTAATGGCACAAGTAATGATGTTTCTGGTCCTAAGGAGGTAGGGGATAACAATGTCTCATATTCTAAGGCTCATGGCAAGCATAAGGGTGGTTTGGATGCTGGTCAAAATTCGTTGGATAAACAGGTCGATAAGGATGTGCATACTCCTAAAACGTTCATTCATGATGATTTAAGTGATATAGCCACTAAGAATGCTTTTGGAGCGCTTAGTGATGAGGTGGTTGGTTCTGAATCGGGGTTTGAGGATAGTTTGTCTCAAGGGGATCGAGAAGTCCAGGTAGAGGATATTGATAGTGATAACGAGGTCGATGAGTATATTGAGTTTGGCACGAATGCTAAAAATCATAAGGAAGCAAGCACTTCCTCTGTTGATGGTCCTCATGTATAGTATTGCTTCATGGAATATAAGGGGAATGAACCAATCCCCTAAACAAAATGAGGTTCGTCAGGTAATTGGAGAAAATAAACTTTCTATTTGTGCTATTTTAGAATCGCATGTTTCTAATTCTCGTCTTCAAGATTTATGTAAGAGGGTGTTTAAAGGCTGGGATTGGACTTCTAATGGTACGTTTTGTAGTAGTGGTTCTCGTATCATTTTAGGGTGGAATGTGGATGTGGTTGATTTGAATGTGGTTTCTATGAATGATCAGGTGCTCCATACTTTCATTCGTTTTAAAGCTGATAAAAAGGAGTTGTTTTGTTCTTTTGTTTATGCTCACAATAGATATATTCATCGAAGACCCCTTTGGAATAATCTTAGCCTTCATAAGCTGCTGGTTGGTAATCGCCCTTGGTGTGTGCTTGGGGACTTCAATTCGGCTCTTAATTTAGAAGATAAAGTAGAGGGCTCTTCGGTTATTGATATTGCGATGCGGGAATTTAAGGAGTGTGTGGATGCTAATGAGCTGGTTGATATAAATCGTTCGGGGTTGCAATTTACTTGGAACCAGAAACCGAGAGGTTTAGATGGTATTTTGAAGAAAATTGATCGTATTATGGCTAATATTGAGTTTCTAGATTTGTTTGCAGGTGCTCATGCTATATTTCAGCCGTACCGTGTTTCGGATCACTCCCCGGCTATTCTTCATATTCCTACCATGTGTAAGTTTAAACCTAGGCCGTTTAAATTCTCTAATATTTTGGTTCAGAATTCAAGGTTTAAACAGCAAGTTAAAGAGTGTTGGGATAGTTCGGTGAGTGGTTTCCATATGTTTAGAGTGGTTAGTAAATTAAAGGCGCTTAAAAAGCCGTTTCGTAAGATGCTGTTCCGAGAAGGTAATATTCATGATCGTGTTACTAAACTTCGTCATGAGTTGGATGAGGTTCAGCGTGCACTTGATTTGGATCCTTTTAATGTTGATTTGCGTGAGGATGAAGCGTGCTATCTTAACTCTTTTAATGAAGCTGTTTTGAAGGAAGAATGTTTTCTCAAGCAAAAAGCTAAGGTGGAATGGCTTCGTGTGGGGGATTCTAATTCTGCTTACTTTCATAAGGTTGTGAAGAGTATGCAAGCTAGGAGTCGGATTGATTCTATTTGTGATGGTAATGGAGTGCATCTGGTGGATGATCAGGTTCCAAATGCGTTTGTTTCATATTTTACTTCTTTTCTTGGTCAAGAGGGGTCTATTTTGCCTTTGGATGAATCTGATTTTATTACGTCAACTCTTGATCCTAACGTGGCTTTGTCTATGATTCGTGATATTATGCCTAGTGAGGTCAAGGATGCTATTTTTTCTATGGGTGATGATAAGGCTCCGGGTCCGGATGGCTATTCGGCTGCTTTTTTCAAGGGTGCTTGGGATATTGTTTCAGAGGATGTTACTAAGGCGGTTCAGGAATTCTTTGTTAATGGTAAGTTATTGAAAGAGATTAATCATACTACGATAGCTCTTTTACCTAAGATCAATTCTCCCACTCGTATTACTGATTTTAGGCCTATTTCATGTTGCAATGTGATTTTTAAGTGTATTAGTAAGATTATTGCCAACAGGATTAAGGATAGCCTTACCACTTTGGTTAGTCCGAATCAGTCCGCTTTTGTTCCTGGTCGTCGGATAGCAGATAACATTCTTCTTACTCAGGAGCTTATGCATAATTATCATCTCAATCGTGGGCCTTCTAGATGTGCTTTTAAGGTAGATATTCAGAAGGCGTATGATACGGTGAATTGGCAGTTTTTGAGATGCATTTTGATTCGGTTTGGTTTTCATGAGAGGATGGTTCAATGGATTATGGAGTGTGTGACTACAACGTCGTTTTCTATTAGTGTTAATGGTATTTTACATGGTTACTTCAAGGGAAAGCGAGGTTTAAGGCAAGGTGATCCGTTATCGCCTTATCTTTTTACGCTTGTTATGGAAGTCCTTACTCTTATTTTGAGACGTCGAGTTCGTGATTCGGAGTTATTTACTTTTCATCATAAATGTTCTCAACTTAACATTATTAACCTTTGTTTTGCTGATGATTTGTTCTTGTTTGCTCATGGTGATGCTCATTCGGCTGGTGTTATTATGGATTCTCTGGAGGAGTTTAAGGATGTTTCGGGGCTGTCTCCTAGTCTTCCCAAGAGTACTGCGTATTTTTGTAATGTTCTTAATCATATTAAAGTTGCTATTTTACAGATTCTTCCATTTGTTGAGGGGACTTTGCCGGTGAAGTATCTTGGAGTGCCTTTGGTTACTACGAGATTGATTTTTAGAGATTGTAAGGAATTGGTGGAGAAGCTGGCTAACCGAATCAATGATTGGAGGAATAAGTTCCTCTCGTTTGCTGGTCGTCTTCAGCTTATTCAGTCCGTTTTATCATCTATGCATATCTATTGGGCTTCGGTTTTTGTTCTTCCCGCTCGTATTATTTTTGATCTTGAGCAGCTTATGAGGGGTTTTCTTTGGAGTTCCAGGGCTGGTCAGAAAGGTGTCCCGAAAGTTGCTTGGGAGGTTGTGTGCTTGCCCAAACAGGAGGGTGGTCTTGGGATTCGTCGGCTAGAATCTTTTAATTCGGCCCTTATTGCTGCTCATATTTGGCGTTTATTTAACTCTATGGATTCTTTATGGGTGAGATGGATTCATACTTACAGGTTGCGGGGTCGCAATTTTTGGGATGTTCCTATGAGAGGTAATATGACTTGGAGTTGGCGGAAGATCCTTCAAATTAGGCCTCTTGTTCGGCAGTTTTTTTGGTATAATATTGGTAATGGTTTGAGAGCTTCTGCTTGGTTTGATAAGTGGTGTTCTATTGGTCCTCTTTCTCTCATTGTGTCCTCAAGGGATATTCACCGGGCTGGTTTTTCATCTAATTCTGTGGTGCGGGATATCGTTCATGAGGATTCTTGGGTGTGGCCGTCTACATGGGGCACCCGATATCCTATTCTTACATCTATTCTGGTTCCTATGATTAATAACGATCTGGATGATAGATTAGTATGGAGAACAGGGGATGGTCTTGTCAAGTCTTTTTCTGTTGCTTTAGTTTGGGAGAGCATTCGGGCGCGTGGTCCGATTGTTGATTGGTTTCAGCTTGTTTGGTTTTCTCACCGTATTCCTAGGCATGCTTTTCATTTGTGGCTGGTCTTAAGAAGGAGACTTCGTACTCAGGATAAGCTTCGCCCTACGGACCCTATTAGTGATGCTCTTGTGTGCCCATTGTGCAAGACTCAACCGGACTCTCATGATCACCTTTTCTTTGAGTGTTTGTTCTCGTTTCAGGTTTGGGATTCGTTGAAGGGTTTTGCTGGTCTTACGGATATTCCATCTTCTTTAGAGGATGTGGTACGTCACTTATGTCCTATCTCTGCTTCTCGGTCAGTTAGGAGTGTTGTTTCGAAGCTTCTGTTTGCGGCAACATCTTATTTTATATGGCAAGAAAGAAACAACAGAATTTTCAAGCAGAAATATAGGTCTGAAAGTCAATTGATTGATGTGATTAAATCTACGGTGCGTTTGAAGCTTCTTACGTGTCGATTTAAAAGGAGAGCTAATGTTCTTGGTTTGTTGCGGGTTTGGCGGTTGCCTGTGTCTCTTATGCATTCTTAATGGTGAGTTTTATCCGTGATGTTGTGGTTTGGTTGGGACACTATAGTTGGGACGTCATAGGTGGTACACCAGAGGCGGTACAACTATGGTTGGGACGTCATAGGTGGGACACCAAAGGCGGGACAACAGAAGTGGTACAACGGTTGGGACACTATAGTTGGGACGTCAAAGGTGGTACTCCAGAGGCGGGACAACAGTGGTTGGTACGTCATAGGTGGGACACCAGAGGCGGTACAACAGAAGTGGTACAACGTGGGTATTGGGTGCACGAGATTTCTTGTGAGTTTCTGGTTGGTGCTAATAGCGGTTGTAGGATTTCGTTGGAGATTCGGGTGAGTGCTGTACTCTTTTTCCCTACTCCAAGGTTTTCCCACTGGGTTTTTACTTGGAAAGGGTTTTTAAGGAGGCAGGCTTACCTGGTTCATCAATCTCCTTCGAAAAGATGGGCGGATGTTTGTGCTCTTTCATGTGTTTTTAAGTGGCTTTTTCCGATTGGTGTATTAGTTATTGTATGTACTTTTATTTGTAGCGCTTAGTGGCCTGTCACAAGCGAGTTTAGTTGGTTGTTCAAGCGTTGCTTGAGGTTAATGTGGTACTTCAGCCACATTCCATTGTACTTAAACGTTTTTTGGTGTAATATATTTTACCGGGCGAAATGCCCTTTACCCAAAAAAAAGAATTAGGGACAACTGCTATCATCATGTAAAGGACAATTGCTCTCATCAAGTGCGCAAGCGTTTAGGGACAACGGCGCCCATAATTGCTCTCAACAAGTGAGTCTTTAGGGACAACGACTCCCATAATTACTCTCAACAAGTGAGCCTTTAGGGACAACGACTCTTATCATGGAAGAGACAAATTGCACTTATAAAGGTAGCCTTTAGTGACAACGGATCTCACCATGTAAGTGACAATTGCTTTTATCAAGTGTGCAAGCATTAGGGACAACGGCTATCATCATGTTAAGGGCAATTGCTCTCATCAACTGAGCAAGCGTTTAGGGACAACGGCTCCCGTAAAGTCAGGTACAATTGCTCTCAACAAGTGAGCCTTTAAGGACAATGGCTCTTATCACAGAAGAGACAAATTGCCCTTATAAAGGTAGCCTTTAGAGACAACGGATCTCATCATGTAAGTGACAATTGCTCTTATCAAGTGTGGAAGCATTAGGGACAACGACCATCATCATGTAATGGGCAATTACTCTCATCAAGTGAGCAAGCGTTTAGGGACAACGGCTCCTATAAAGTAAGGTAGAATTGCTCTCAACAAATGAGCCTTTTGGGACAACGGCACTTATCATGTAAGGGACAAATTGCCCTCATAAACTTAGACTTTAGGGACAACGGATTTCATTATGCATGTGACAATTGCTCTTATAAAGTGTGGAAGCATTAGGGACAACGGCTATCATCATGTAAAGGACAATTGCTCTCATCATGTGAGCAAGCGTTTAGGGACAACGGCTCCCATAATTGCTCTCAACAAGTGAGCCTTTAGGGACAACGGCTCTTATCATGGAAGAGACAAAATTACACTTATAAAGTTAGCCTTTAGAGACAACGGATCTCACCTTGTAAGTGACAATTGCTCTTATCAAGTGTACAAGCATTAGGGACAATGGCTATCATCATGTAAAGGGCAATTGCTCTCATCATGTGAGCAAGCGTTTAGGGACAACGGCTCCTATAAAGTAAGGTAGAATTGCTCTCAACAAATGAGCCTTTTGGGACAACGGCACTTATCATGTAAGGGACAAATTGCCCTCATAAACTTAGACTTTAGGGACAACGGATTTCATTATGCATGTGACAATTGCTCTTATAAAGTGTGGAAGCATTAGGGACAACGGCTATCATCATGTAAAGGACAATTGCTCTCATCATGTGAGCAAGCGTTTAGGGACAACGGCTCCCATAATTGCTCTCAACAAGTGTGCCTTTAGGGACAACGGCTCTTATCATGGAAGAGACAAAATTACACTTATAAAGTTAGCCTTTAGAGACAACGGATCTCACCTTGTAAGTGACAATTGCTCTTATCAAGTGTACAAGCATTAGGGACAATGGCTATCATCATGTAAAGGGCAATTGCTCTCATCATGTGAGCAAGCGTTTAGGGACAACGGCTCCCATAAAGTCAGGTACAATTGCTCTCAACAAGTGAGCCTTTAAGGAAAACCGCTCTTATCATGGAAGAGACAAATTTTTTTGGGTAAAGGGGAGTAATCCTGCACCCTGGTAAAGTATAATAAAACCAAAAACATTGAAGTACAATGGATGAGAGTCAGTCCCTCATCTAAGTCCCTTAGGACACTTACCTAACCACTATATAAGAATGACATGCCATTCTTATAACTTACAAATCCAAATACAACTAACAATGACTAAATATAATAATACAAAACATCATAAACATAAATAAAAGACAACGGATCTCACCATGTAAGTGACAACTGCTCTTATCAAGTATGGAAGCATTAGGGACAACAGCTATCATCATGTAAAGGGTATTTTCTCTCATCAAGTGAGCAAGCGTTTAGGGACAACGGCTCCCATAAAGTCAGGAACAATTGCTCTCAACAAGTGAGCCTTTAAGGACAACGACTCTTATCATGGAAGAGACAAATTGCACTTATAAAGGTAGCCTTTATAGACAACGGGTCTCATCATGTAAGTGACAATTGCTCTTATCAAGTGTGCAAGCATTAGGGACAATGGCTATCATCATGTAAAGGGCAATTGCTCTCATCAAGTGAGCAAGCGTTTAGGGACAACGGCTCGCATAAAGTCAGGTACAATTGCTCTCAACAAGTGAGCCTTTAGGGACAACGGCTCTTATCATGGAAGAGACAAATTGCCCTTATAAAGGTAGCCTTTAGAGACAACGGATCTCATCATGTAAGTGACAATTGCTCATATCAAGTATGCAAGCATTAGGGACAACGGCTATCATCATGTAAAGGGCAATTGCTCTCATCAAGTGACCAAGCGTTTAGGGACAACGGCTCCCATAAATTCAGGAACAATTGCTCTCAACAAGTAAGCCTTTAAGGACAACGGCTCTTATCATGGATGAGACAAATTGCCCTTATAAAGGTAGCCTTTAGAGACAACGGATCTCATCATGTAAGTGACAATTGCTCTTATAAAGTGTGGAAGCATTAGGGACAACGGCTATTATCATGTAAAGGGCATTTGCTCTCATCAAGTGAGCAAGCGTTTAGGGACAACGGCTCCCATAAAGTCAGGAACAATTGCTCTCAACAATTGAGCCTTTAGGGACAACGGCTCTTATCATGGAAGAGACAAATTGCCCTTATAAATGTAGCCTTTGGAGACAACGGATCTCATCATGTAAATGACAATTGCTCTTATTAAGTGTGCAAGCATTAGGGACAATGGCTATCATCATGTAAAGGGCAATTGCTCTCATCAAGTCAGCAAGCGTTTAGGGACAACGGCTCCTATAAAGTCAGGTACAATTGCTCTCAACAAGTGAGCCTTTAGGGACAACGACTCTTATCATGGAAGAGACAAATTGCACTTATAAAGGTAGCCTTTAGAGACAACGGATCTCACCATGTAAGTGACAATTGCTCTTATCAAGTGTGCAAGCATTAGGGACAACGGCTATCATCATGTAAAGTTCAATTGCTCTCATCAACTGAGCAAGCGTTTAGGGACAACGGCTCCCGTAAAGTCAGGTACAATTGCTCTCAACAAGTGAGCCTTTAAGGACAACAGCTCTTATCATGGAAGAGACAAATTGCCCTTATAAAGGTAGCCTTTAAAGACAACGGCTCTCATCATGTAAGTGACAATTGCTCTTATCAAGTTTGGAAGCATTAGGGACAACGACTATCATCATGTAATGGGCAATTACTCTCATCAAGTGAGCAAGCGTTTAGGGACAACGGCTCCCATAAAGTAAGGTAGAATTGCTCTCAACAAATGAGCCTTTAGAGACAACGGCACTTATCATGTAAGGGACAAATCGCCCTCATAAACTTAGACTTTAGGAACAACGGATTTCATCATGCAAGTGACAATTGCTCTTGTCAAGTGTGCAAGAATTAGGGACAACTGCTATCATCATGTAAAGGACAATTGCTCTCATCAAGTGAGCAAGCGTTTAGGGACAACGGCGCCCATAATTGCTCTCAACAAGTGAGTCTTTAGGGACAACGACTCCCATAATTACTCTCAACAAGTGAGCCTTTAGGGACAACGACTCTTATCATGGAAGAGACAAATTGCACTTATAAAGGTAGCCTTTAGTGACAACGGATCTCACCATGTAAGTGACAATTGCTTTTATCAAGTGTGCAAGCATTAGGGACAACGGCTATCATCATGTTAAGGGCAATTGCTCCCATCAACTGAGCAAGCGTTTAGGGACAACGGCTCCCGTAAAGTCAGGTACAATAGCTCTCAACAAGTGAGCCTTTAAGGACAATGGCTCTTATCACAGAAGAGACAAATTGCCTTTATAAAGGTAGCCTTTAGAGACAACGGATCTCATCATGTAAGTGACAATTGCTCTTATCAAGTGTGGAAGCATTAGGGACAACGACCATCATCATGTAATGGGCAATTACTCTCATCAAGTGAGCAAGCGTTTAGGGACAACGGCTCCTATAAGGTAAGGTAGAATTGCTCTCAACAAATGAGCCTTTTGGGACAACGGCACTTATCATGTAAGGGACAAATTGCCCTCATAAACTTAGACTTTAGGGACAACGGATTTCATTATGCATGTGACAATTGCTCTTGTCAAGTTTGCAAGCATTAGGGACAACGGCTATCATCATGTAAAGGACAATTGCTCTCATCAAGTGAGCAAGCGTTTAGGGACAACGGCTCCCATAATTGTTCTCAACAAGTGAGTCTTTAGGGACAACGGCTCCCATAATTGCTCTCAACAAGTGAGCCTTTAGGGACAATGGCTCTTATCATGGAAGAGACAAATTACACTTATAAAGGTAGCCTTTAGAGACAACGGATCTCACCATGTAAGTGACAATTGCTCTTATCAAGTGTGCAAGCATTAGGGACAACGGCTATCATCATGTAAAGGGCAATTGCTCTCATCAAGTGAGCAAGCGTTTAGGGACAACGGCTCCCATAAAGTCAGGTACAATTGCTCTCAACAAGTGAGCCTTTAAGGACAACGGCTCTTATCATGGAAGAGACAATTTTTTTTGGGTAAAGGGGAGTAATCCTGTACCCTGGTAAAGTATAATAAAACCAAAAACATTGAAGTACAATGGATGAGAGTGAGTCCCTCATCTAACTCCCTTAGGACACTTACCTAACCATATAAGAATGACATGCCATTCTTATAACTTACAAATCCAAATACAACTAACAATGACTAAATATAATAATACAAAACATCATAAACATAAATAAAAGACAACGGATCTCACCATGTAAGTGACAATTGCTCTTATCAAGTGTGGAAGCATTAGGGACAACGGCTATCATCATGTAAAGGGCATTTGCTCTCATCAAGTGAGCAAGCGTTTAGGGACAACGGCTCCCATAAATTCAAGAACAATTGCACTCAACAAGTGAGCCTTTAGGGACAACGGCTCTTATCATGGAAGAGACAAATTGCCCTTATAAAGGTAGCCTTTATAGACAACGGGTCTCATCATGTAAGTGACAATTGCTCTTATAAAGTGTGGAAGCATTAGGGACAACGGCTATCATCATGTAAAGGGCAATTGCTCTCATCAAGTGAGCAAGCATTTAGGGACAACGGCTCCCATAAAGTCAGGAACAATTGCTCTCAACAATTGAGCGTTTAGGGACAACGGCTCTTATCATGGAAGAGACAAATTGCCCTTATAAAGGTAGCCTTTAGAGACAACAGATCTCATCATGTAAGTGACAATTACTCTTATCAAGTGTGCAAGCATTAGGGACAATGGCTATCATCATACAAAGGGCAATTGCTCTCATCAAGTGAGCAAGCGTTTAGGGACAACGGCTCCCATAAAGTCAGGTACAATTGCTCTCAACGAGTGAGCCTTTTGGGACAACGGCTCTTATCATGGAAGAGACAAATTGCCCTTATAAATGTAGCCTTTAGAGACAACGGATCTCATCATGTAAGTGACAATTGCTCTTATCAAGTGTGCAGACATTAGGGACAATGGCTATCATCATGTAAAGGGCAATTGCTCTCATCAAGTGAGCAAGCGTTTTGGGACAACGGCTCCCATAAAGTCAGGTGCAATTGCTCTCAACAAGTGAGCCTTTAAGGACAACGGCTCCTATCATGGAAGAGATAAATTGCCCATATAAAGGTAGCCTTTAGAGACAACGGATCTCATCATGTAAGTGACAATTACTCTTGTCAAGTGTGAAGCATTAGGGACAACGACTATCATCATGTTAAGGGCATTTGCTCTCATCAAATGAGCAAGCGTTTTGGGACAATGGCTCCCATAAATTCAGGAACAATTGCACTCAACAAGTGAGCCTTTAGGGATAACGGCTCTTATCATGGAAGAGACTAATTGCCCTTATAAAGGTAGCCTTTAGAGACAACGGATCTCACCATGTAAGTGACAATTTCTCTTATCAAGTGTGCAAGCATTAGGGACAAGGGCTATCATCATGTAGAGGGCAATTGCTCTCATCAACTGAGCAAGCGTTTAGGGACAACGGCTCCCGTAAAGTCTGGTACAATTGCTCTCAACAAGTGAGCCTTTAAGAACAACGGCTCTTATCATGGAAGAGACAAATTGCCCTTATAAAGGTAGCCTTTAGAGACAACGATCTCATCATGTAAGTGACAATTGCTCTTATCAAGTGTGGAAGCATTAGGGACAACGACTATCATCATGTAATGGGCAATTACTCTCATTAAGTGAGCAAGCGTTTAGGGACAACGGCTCCCATAAAGTAAGGTAGAATTGCTCTCAACAAATGAGCCTTTAGGGACAACGGCACTTATCATGTATGGGACAAATCGCCCACATAAACTTAGACTTTAGGGACAACGGATTTCATCATGCAAGTGACAATTGCTCTTGTCAAGTGTGCAAGCATTAGGGACAACTGCTATCATCATGTAAAGGACAATTGCTCTCATCAAGTGAGCAAGTGTTTAGGGACAACGGCTCCCATAATTGCTCTCAACAAGTGAGTCTTTAGGGACAACGGCTCTCATAATTGCTCTCAACAAGTGAGCCTTTAGGGACAATGGCTCTTATCATGGAAGAGACAAATTGCACTTATAAAGGAAGCCTTTAGAAACAACGGATCTCACCATGTAAGTGACAATTGCTCTTATCAAGTGTGCAAGCATTAGGGACAAAGGCTATCATCATGTAAAGGGCAATTGCTCTCATCAAGTGAGCAAGCGCTTAGGGACAACGGCTCCCATAAAGTCAGGAACAATTGCTCTCAACAATTGAGCCTTTAGGGACAACGGCTCCCATAAAGTCAGGTACAATTGCTCTCAACAAGTGAGCCTTTAGGGAAACTGACTCTTATTATATATGGGACAAATTGCCCTCATAAAGTTAGCCTTTAGGGACAACGGGTCACATCATGTAAGTGACAGACAAATTGCACTTATAAAAGTAGCCTTTAGAGACAACGGATCTCACCATGTAAGTGACAATTTCTCTTATCAAGTGTGCAAGCATTAGGGACAACGGCTATCATCATGTAAAGGGCAATTGCTCTCTTCAAGTGAGCAAGCGTTTAGGGACAACGGCACCCGTAAAGTCAGGTACAATTGCTCTCAACAAGTGAGCCTTTAAGGACAACGGCTCATATCATAGAAGAGACAAATTGCCCTTATAAAGGTAGCCTTTAGAGACAACGGATCTCATCATGTAAGTGACAATTGCTCTTATCAAGTGTGGATGCATTAGGGACAACGACTATCATCATGTAATGGGCAATTACTTTCATCAAGTGAGCAAGCTTTAAGGGACAACGGCTCCCATAAAGAAAGGTAGAATTTCTCTCAACAAATGAGCCTTTAGGGACAACGGCACTTATCATGTAAGGGACAAATCGCCCTCATAAACTTAGACTTTAGGGACAACGGCTATCATCATGTAAAGGACAATTGCTCTCATCAAGTGAGCAAGCGTTTAGGGACAACGGCTCCCATAATTGCTCTCAACAAGTGAGTCTTTAGGGACAACGGCTCCCATAATTGCTCTCAACAAGTGAGCCTTTAGGGACAACGGCTCTTTTCATGGAAGAGACAAATTGCACTTATAAAGGTAGCCATTAGAGACAACGGGTCTCACAATGTAAGTGACAATTGCTCCTATCAAGTGTGCAAGCATTAGGGACAACGGCTATCATCATGTAAAGGGCAATTGCTCTCATCAAGTGAGCAAGAGTTTAGGGACAACGGCTCCCATAAAGTCAGGAACAATTGCTCTCAACAATTGAGCCTTTAGGGAAAACGGCTCTTATCATGGAAGAGACAAATTACCCTTATAAAGGTAGCCTTTAGAGACAACGGATCTCATCATGTAAGTGACAATTACTCTTATCAAGTGCGCAAGCATTAGGGACAACGGCTATCTTCATACAAAGGGCAATTGCTCTCATCAAGTGAGCAAGCGTTTAGGGACAACGGCTTCCATAAAGTCAGGTACAATTGCTCTCAACAAGTGAGCCTTTAGGGAAACCGAATCTTATTATATAAGGGACAAATTGCCCTCATAAAGTTAGCCTTTAGGGACAACGGGTCTCATCATGTAAGTGACTATTGCTCTTATCAAGTATGCAAGCATTAGGGACAACGGCTATCATCATGTAAAGGGCAATTGCTCTCATGAAGTGAGTAAGCGTTTAGGGACAACGGCTCCCATAAAGTTAGGTACAATTTCTCTCAACAAGTGAGCCTTTTGGGACAACGGCTCTTATCATGGAAGAGACAAATTGCCCTTATAAAGGTAGCCTTTAGAGACAACGGATCTCATCATGTAAGTGACAATTGCTCTTATCAAGTGTGCAGGCATTAGGGACAATGGCTATCATCATGTAAAGGGCAATTGCTCTCATCAAGTGAGCAAGCGTTTAGGGACAACGGCTCCCATAAAGTCAGGCACAATTGCTCTCAACAAGTGAGCCTTTTGGGCCAACGGCTCTTATCATGGAAGAGACAAATTGCCCATATAAAGGTAGCCTTTAGAGACAACGGATCTCATCATGTAAGTGACAATTGCTCTTATCAAGTGTGCAGGTATTAGGGACAATGGCTATCATCATGTAAAGGGCAATTGCTCTCATCTAGTGTGCAAGCGTTTTGGGACAACGACTCCCATAAAGTCAGGTACAATTGCTCTCAACAAGTGAGCCTTTAAGGACAACGGCTCTTATCATGGAAGAGATAAATTGCCCATATAAAGGTAGCCTTTAGAGACAACGGATCTCATCATGTAAGTGACAATTGCTCTTATCAAGTGTGAAGCATTAGGGACAACGGCTATCATCATGTAAAGGGCATTTGCTCTCATCAAGTGAGCAAGCGTTTAGGGACAACGGCTCCCATAAATTCAGGAACAATTGCACTCAACAAGTGAGCCATTAGGGACAACGGCTCTTATCATAGAAGAGACAAATTGCCCTTATAAAGGTAGCCTTTAGAGACAACGGATCTCATCATGTAATTGATAATTGCTCTTATCAAGTGTGCAAGCATTAGGGACAACGGCTATCATCATGTAAAGGGCAATTGCTCTCATCAAGTGAGTAAGCGTTTAGGGACAATGGCTCCCATAAAGTCAGGTATAATTGCTCTCAACAAGTGTGCCTTTAGGGACAACGACTCTTATCAAGGAAGAGACAAATTGCACTTATAAAAGTAGCCTTTAGAGACAACGGATCTCACCATGTAAGTGAAAATTTCTCTTATCAAGTGTGCAAGCATTAGGGACAACGGCTATCATCATGTAAAGGGCAATTGCTCTCATCAAGTGAGCAAGCGTTTAGGGACAACGGCTCCCATAAAGTCAGGAACAATTGCTCTCAACAATTGAGCGTTTAGGGACAACGGCTCTTATCATGGAAGAGACAAATTGCCCTTATAAAGGTAGCCTTTAGAGACAACAGATCTCATCATGTAAGTGACAATTACTCTTATCAAGTGTGTAAGCATTAGGGACAATGGCTATCATCATACAAAGGGCAATTGCTCTCATCAAGTGAGCAAGCGTTTAGGGACAACGGCTCCCATAAAGTCAGGTACAATTGCTCTCAACAAGTGAGCCTTTTGGGACAACGGCTCTTATCATGGAAGAGACAAATTGCCCTTATAAATGTAGCCTTTAGAGACAACGGATCTCATCATGTAAGTGACAATTGCTCTTATCAAGTGTGCAGACATTAGGGACAATGGCTATCATCATGTAAAGGGCAATTGCTCTCATCAAGTGAGCAAGCGTTTTGGGACAACGGCTCCCATAAAGTCAGGTACAATTGCTCTCAACAAGTGAGCCTTTAAGGACAACGGCTCTTATCATGGAAGAGATAAATTGCCCATATAAAGGTAGCCTTTAGAGACAACGGATCTCATCATGTAAGTGACAATTACTCTTGTCAAGTGTGAAGCGTTAGGGACAACGACTATCATCATGTTAAGGGCATTTGCTCTCATCAAGTGAGCCAGCGTTTTGGGACAATGGCTCCCATAAATTCAGGAACAATTGCACTCAACAAGTGAGCCTTTAGGGATAACGGCTCTTATCAAGGAAGAGACAAATTGCCCTTATAAAGGTAGCCTTTAGAGACAACAGATCTCACCATGTAAGTGACAATTTCTCTTATCAAGTGTGCAAGCATTAGGGACAAGGGCTATCATCATGTAGAGGGCAATTGCTCTCATCAAGTGAGCAAGCGTTTACGGACAACGGCTCCCGTAAAGTCAGGTACAATTGCTCTCAACAAGTGAGCCTTTAAGAACAACGGCTCTTATCATGGAAGAGACAAATTGCCCTTATAAAGGTAGCCTTTAGAGACAACGGATCTCATCATGTAAGTGACAATTGCTCTTATCACGTGTGGAAGCATTAGGGACAACGACTATCATCATGTAATGGGCAATTACTCTCATTAAGTGAGCAAGCATTTAGGGACAACGGCTCCCATAAAGTAAGGTAGAATTGCTCTCAACAAATGAGCCTTTAGGGACAACGGCACTTATCATGTATGGGACAAATTGCCCACATAAACTTAGACTTTAGGGACAACGGATTTCATCATGCAAGTGACAATTGCTCTTGTCAAGTGTGCAAGCATTAGGGACAACTGCTATCATCATGTAAAGGACAATTGCTCTCATCAAGTGAGCAAGTGTTTAGGGACAACGGCTCCCGTAATTGCTCTCAACAATTGAGTCTTTAGGGACAACGGCTCTCATAATTGCTCTCAACAAGTGAGCCTTTAGGGACAATGGCTCTTATCATGGAAGAGACAAATTGCACTTATAAAGGAAGCCTTTAGAAACAACGGATCTCACCATGTAAGTGACAATTGCTCTTATCAAGTGTGCAAGCATTAGGGACAAAGGCTATCATCATGTAAAGGGCAATTGCTATCATCAAGTGAGCAAGCGTTTAGGGACAACGGCTCCCATAAAGTCAGGAACAATTGCTCTCAACAATTGAGCCTTTAGGGACAACGGCTCCCATAAAGTCAGGTACAATTGCTCTCAACAAGTGAGCCTTTAGGGAAACCGACTCTTATTATATATGGGACAAATTGCCCTCATAAAGTTAGCCTTTAGGGACAACGGGTCTCATCATGTAAGTGACAATTGCTCTTATCAAGTGTGCAAGCATTAGGGACAACGGCTATCAACATGTAAAGGGCAATTGCTCTCATCAAGTGAGTAAGCGTTTAGGGACAACGGCTCCCATAAAGTCAGGTACAATTGCTATCAACAAGTAAGCCTTTAAGGACAACAACTCTTATCATGGAAGAGACAAATTTCCCTTATAAAGGTAGCCTTTAGGGACAACGACTCTTATCAAGGAAGAGACAAATTCCACTTATAAAAGTAGCCTTTAGAGACAACGGATCTCACCATGTAAGTGACAATTTCTCTTATCAAGTGTGCAAGCATTAGGGACAACGGCTATCATCATGTAAAGGGCAATTGCTCTCTTCAAGTGAGCAAGCGTTTAGGGACAACGGCACCCGTAAAGTCAGGTACAATTGCTCTCAACAAGTGAGCCTTTAAGGACAACGGCTCATATCATAGAAGAGACAAATTGCCCTTATAAAAAAAACCCTAAAAGTTCTCTCACGGTTTGGCGAAAAAACGAATACCTCACTTTACGATTTCACCTTCTACGATTCTTATACTCATAATTATTTTATTGGTTTTCAAGATATCGTGGGTCAGTTGCATATTTTATTCGTTTTTTCATAGCCAATATTGTGTCTTTAAACGGCAGAAGTTGGATCTACATAGATAATTTATTCTTTTGTTTGTCGTTTGGTGCATGTGCTTCAATCTTAATCATTAACGAATTGTTAATATTCCTTGTTGTTGATTTCACGTGGGTCGGTGCAAGGGATATTCATAGGTCGGTGGTGTTTTATATTTATATTGATCTTAAGATTTCTGGTCGTTTTATTGAGTGCGCAAGTTTGCTGCTGTTACGCATTGATTTTCATTCATAAACGATTCTTGTTTTAGGGTTTCGTTTTTTCTTTCTATTGCGTACTGTTTGGATATTGGTGCTGAACGACAAAGCTAAACTCTTTTAGGGTTTGGAACATTCAATTTGCAAGTAACCCGTGCTTATTCAGTTTGGGTTTGTGTTAATACAAGTGCATTAATTTGCTGTAAGTCGATTGAAGGTTTAAGTGGGTATTGAGAGATGGAATCTGGTTCTTTGAATGTTAATAAGCCTTCTAAGGCTAAGGGGTTGGCTTCTAGGATTGGTAACATTGATGGTAAGATGCTTACTAATACAAGTAAGCCATTGAAGGTTATTTTGAAAAGTGCAGGTTTGGAAGGAAAAACGGGAAGTTTTGCTCTTCCTCGTGATCATGGTCCCGTTGTTTCTGATCCGAAGTTTGCTTTACAACAAGAGGTACGTTTGGCTAGTTCTAAATCTGATGTTCTTAAGTCTAGTAATGTTGTAGCATCTGATTCGTTGGGAGCTGCAATGGTTGGTACGTTTAAGGATTCTGGTGAAAGGCTAGCTGATGAGTGTAATATTGGAGGTTCTTGTGAGCCTAATGTACCTAGTGATTCACAATCTGATGAAGTTGATGAGGCTACTAGGTCGGGTTCAAGAGTGGTTATTCCAATGGCCGTTGTTGATGATATGTGCACTAAACTTACTAATTCATTATACGGTTATTTCATTGGGCAAAGAATTGCATTTCCTATTGTGGAAGACTATGTCAAGCATGCTTGGGCAAGGTTCGGCTTTGAACATGTTATATTGCGGAATGGTTTCTTCATTTTCAAGTTCTCTTCAAGTGAAGGTATGAATAAAGTTCTTAATGGTGGTCCTTGGTTTATTAGATCAACGCCTTTATTCTTACATATATGGGTACCTAATATGAGGCTTGAGAAGGAGAAGATTACTAAGGTACCGGTTTGGGTACGTATCCATAATATACCGTCCGTTGTATACTCTAAAGCCGGTATTAGTTTGATTGCAAAACAGTTGGGGCGGATAATACGGTTTGATGCGGGTACTAATGATATGTGTAAGAATCCTTGGGGACGTTATTCACATGCACGGGTACTTATTGAATTATCGGCTGATTTGGATGTTTTGGAATCAATTGAGGTTGAGATTCCTTTGCCTATGGGTAAGGGTCATTACATGGAAGTTCTTGATGTTGAGTATGAATGGTGGCCATCTTGGTGTTCTAAGTGTGTTTGTTTCGATCATGATGATGATGTGTGTCCTCTTAGACGTAAGCGGGTTACTAAGGGTTCGACTCAACAAGATTGTGATGTCAAGCGCAAGGTTCACTCTACTAAGGCTGGTCATACTAGTGATAAGGGTAAGAAAGGGGCTTGGGGGGTTTCAACTAAGCCTAAACTTTCGTACCAACCTGTTTCAAAACCGGCTACCAAGAAGAAGAACCGAGGACAACCTGATGTGAGGGCTGTTTTTAAGCCTACTAATGGTGATTCTAATTCGAGTGGTACATCTATTGATGCATTGAAGAGTGATTTTGGGGCTGCTCCTGTTGAGGATTGTCATACTCAACTTGAGCAGATGGTACGTGAGGATACTCATGCTTCTTTTGGGGGTGTGGAATCCGTGGGGTTAAGTGGTGTTAATGTGGTTCCATTGCATAGCACTACTGATGGTTTGTGGGAGCATGGTTCTCACAATGATGGTGCTTCTTCAAGTGTGCCCTATTCTGATTTTGATACATCTAGCTCGTTTACTACAAGTGATGTAGTGATGACTCCTAGGAAGAGGGTTACGTTTGCTGACGAAGTTGAAGAAGCTGATGAAGTTGATGAAGTCTATGAGAACTATGATGATATTGCAAATTATACCAAGTTCAAGAATGGTTCTCCGAAAGATTTCCAGGTGCAAGGACGCAAGAAGAAATAGTTATTTCTATTGTTTTTGTGTTGTTTGCTTGTTAAGTTGCTTTTGTTTAGCATGTTTGTTTGGTCAGTTGCACATGTTGTGCATGTTAGTTTTAAGAATGTTTTGTCATTCTTAGATACGTGTCTTGTAAGTGTCCTAAAGGACTGGGGGCGAGGGATTTCACCCTCGTCATTTTGTACTTCAACGTTTTTGGATAATAAATTTTACCAGGGTGCAGGATTACTCCCCTTTACCCAAAAAAACAAATTGCCCTTATAAAGGTAGCCTTTAGAGACAACGGATCTCATCATGTAAGTGACAATTGCTCTTATCAAGTGTGGATGCATTAGGGACAACGACTATCATCATGTAATGGGCAATTACTTTCATCAAGTGAGCAAGCTTTTAGGGACAACGGCTCCCATAAAGAAAGGTAGAATTTCTCTCAACAAATGAGCCTTTAGGGACAACGGCACTTATCATGTAAGGGACAAATCGCCCTCATAAACTTAGACTTTAGGGACAACGGCTATCATCATGTAAAGGACAATTGCTCTCATCAAGTGAGCAAGCGTTTAGGGACAACGGCTCCCATAATTGCTCTCAACAAGTGAGTCTTTAGGGACAACGGCTCCCATAATTGCTCTCAACAAGTGAGCCTTTAGGGACAACGGCTCTTTTCATGGAAGAGACAAATTGCACTTATAAAGGTAGCCATTAGAGACAACGGGTCTCACAATGTAAGTGACAATTGCTCCTATCAAGTGTGCAAGCATTAGGGACAACGGCTATCATCATGTAAAGGGCAATTGCTCTCATCAAGTGAGCAAGAGTTTAGGGACAACGGCTCCCATAAAGTCAGGAACAATTGCTCTCAACAATTGAGCCTTTAGGGAAAACGGCTCTTATCATGGAAGAGACAAATTACCCTTATAAAGGTAGCCTTTAGAGACAACGGATCTCATCATGTAAGTGACAATTACTCTTATCAAGTGCGCAAGCATTAGGGACAACGGCTATCTTCATACAAAGGGCAATTGCTCTCATCAAGTGAGCAAGCGTTTAGGGACAACGGCTTCCATAAAGTCAGGTACAATTGCTCTCAACAAGTGAGCCTTTAGGGAAACCGAATCTTATTATATAAGGGACAAATTGCCCTCATAAAGTTAGCCTTTAGGGACAACGGGTCTCATCATGTAAGTGACTATTGCTCTTATCAAGTATGCAAGCATTAGGGACAACGGCTATCATCATGTAAAGGGCAATTGCTCTCATCAAGTGAGTAAGCGTTTAGGGACAACGGCTCCCATAAAGTTAGGTACAATTTCTCTCAACAAGTGAGCCTTTTGGGACAACGGCTCTTATCATGGAAGAGACAAATTGCCCTTATAAAGGTAGCCTTTAGAGACAACGGATCTCATCATGTAAGTGACAATTGCTCTTATCAAGTGTGCAGGCATTAGGGACAATGGCTATCATCATGTAAAGGGCATTTGCTCTCATCAAGTGAGCAAGCGTTTAGGGACAACGGCTCCCATAAATTCAGGAACAATTGCACTCAACAAGTGAGCCTTTAGGGACAACGGCTCTTATCATAGAAGAGACAAATTGCCCTTATAAAGGTAGCCTTTAGAGACAACGGATCTCATCATGTAATTGATAATTGCTCTTATCAAGTGTGCAAGCATTAGGGACAACGGCTATCATCATGTAAAGGGCAATTGCTCTCATCAAGTGAGTAAGCGTTTAGGGACAACGGCTCCCATAAAGTTAGGTACAATTTCTCTCAACAAGTGAGCCTTTTGGGACAACGGCTCTTATCATGGAAGAGATAAATTGCCCATATAAAGGTAGCCTTTAGAGACAACGGATCTCATCATGTAAGTGACAATTGCTCTTATCAAGTGTGAAGCATTAGGGACAACGGCTATCATCATGTAAAGGGCATTTGCTCTCACCAAGTGAGCAAGCGTTTAGGGACAACGGCTCCCATAAATTCAGGAACAATTGCACTCAACAAGTGAGCCTTTAGGGACAACGGCTCTTATCATAGAAGAGACAAATTGCCCTTATAAAGGTAGCCTTTAGAGACAACGGATCTCATCATGTAATTGATAATTGCTCTTATCAAGTGTGCAAGCATTAGGGACAACGGCTATCATCATGTAAAGGGCAATTGCTCTCATCAAGTGAGTAAGCGTTTAGGGACAATGGCTCCCATAAAGTCAGGTATAATTGCTCTCAACAAGTGTGCCTTTAGGGACAACGACTCTTATCAAGGAAGAGACAAATTGC
>JARVZY010009435.1:0-28221 GCA_030686995.1 Artemisia argyi
AAGGTCTTGTTAAGCCTAACTTGCAACTGCTTGATGATTTTAATTATGATATCGGGAGTTTCATCCTTGGATCTTAGAAACTTCACCCATGTAAATCTTGAGTAATCATCCACAATAACAAGAATATATCTTTTCCCATTGAAGCTTTGCACTTTCATGGGTCTGCATAGATCCGTGTGAAGGGTATGGAGCTCTTCAGTGTTGGAGTTGGTGGGTTTTGGTTTGTGAGTTTGCTTCTTGCTTTTATCCAATTGACATGATGAGCAAAGATGGTCTTTTTCATACTTCAATTTGGGCATGCCTCGAACAAGATCTTTGCGAGAAAGTTCATTAATCGTGCCAAAGTTCAAATGGTTCAATAGACGGTGCCATAACCATGACTTGCTCTTTGAGGCCTTGGAGAGCAAGCAAATAGGAGAGGACCGCATCATGTCTTCGATAGAGATAGTATACAAGTTAGTACCTCGAATTCCCTTAAAAAGATCAACACCATCCAATTCTCTAACAAAACATGTATGCTTTCTAAAGGCCACTTCGAGATCGGAATCACAAAATTGTCCAACAGAGAATAGATTGTGCCCAAGTCCTTCCACATAGTAAACTCTAGAGATCACGCTATCACCAAACACATAATCTTCATACCCCATAATGGCTCCAAAGTGGTCGTTTCCGAATCTAACTGTCCCGATAAACTTTTTCACGAAATTTCTGAGCCTAGAGCGATCCCGAGTCATATGTTTTCAGCAGCCTGAGTCCAAATACCAAAGGACGCTTTGTGCGACCTGCATTTGAAATCAGACATATATGGATAACTGAAAAACATGGATCCCCAAGTGTACCCGGGATCCAATTGGTTACAACAAGAATACTTAAGAGAGGCAGGATTAGTATCTATAATGGCTTTCTTTGAGGAAACGATACTAGTGGGTGCTACTGACTTAATATCGAGGCATTGAGTCACTAAAGAGAATTTTCTACCAGTTTCCTTCCATTTCTTATCCACTAAAGATTTGGGATCGGGCATATTAGTCAATGGACACTGGCTTCCTAAAGTGAAATTTCTTCCAGTAGGTTTCCACTGATATCCTACATTGGTAAAAACCTTTCCTGTTGCCCTCCAAGTATGGTTTTCTAGTTTATGTGTTTTAGACAACTTAACCGAGGATTTGTAAGAAGATTTCAAAAATGACACAACACATTCACCATGATTACCAGAAATTAAACAACCATTACAAGTCTTACAAATAGCATTAGAATTCGAATTAATTACAGTATGCTTAAAGCAAATACTAGAATCAACATGATTCTTTTCACTTAAATCAATCTTATTGCTCCTAAGGTGGTCTTCTACATTCTTCTCTTGATCACTCTTAACTGGCGAAGTCCTATCATTCCTTGTATTGCCTTTAGGCATTGACCCGCTAGCTTTAGTGTCATTGCTTACTCCTGTAGAATGGACGATGGGAACATTAGATTGTTGTATAGTTGTTTGGTTTCTAGATGGTGATGTGCTATGATCAGAACATGCCAAAGGTAGATCAAAGGTAACATGCTTTTTCAAATTCCTAGATGAGGATGTGCCCTTTCTATCACGTATGTTGGGAGTCTTGGGACACTTACCTATGGCATGTTCTAACAATTCTTGTAACCATTTGGTGAGAAAGAAAATATCATATAGGGCGTTATCAGATGGTCTCACCATTCTATCTTCTTCAATGGTCTCACGGGTCATGTCAAGGCAATTCTTAAGATGTCTAAGATAATCACTATGGACTAGCTCATTGTTCTTAAGGGGACGAGGAATAAAGACAGCCTCACATGCATATTTTTTACTTTCACAGACCTTTGAATTGACATTGTCACTTGCAATGACCGACATCTTTCCTTTCACTTTTGTCTTTAGATTCTCAATTTCAATAAGCAAAGGGGTTATCTTTTAATTGGTTTTATCATGAGTGATCTTAGTCGAATCATATAACTCTTTGTAATGTTGTTTTACATTAGAATTTTCAGCTTGAAAACAATCATTTTAATGTCTAAGTTTGCTGATTATGTTTTGGAGTAGAAAATTCTGAGAATCTGCGGACATTGGTTTATGGGTGTCGATCACAACATTCATGGGAGATTTCAATTGGGCAATTTGAGCCCTTAATAACCGGATCGTGTTCGTGTGAGCTTGAATTTTTTCATCCCTTTTTGCTAATTCAAAGTATGCATCAAATTCCGGAACATCCAAATATGTCTTGGCCTTTGATATTTTTATTTTTTCTTCTAAATGTTGATATTTCAATTGTAAGTTAAGATTATCAACTTCTAGTTTAGAAAAGTGCTTGACCATGTTGTCATGATCATCATTTTGAATTTTTTCATTCAATTTCAAATTCTCCCCCTCAAGCTCAACAACACGATTTTGAAGGTTATTCAAAGCAATAGACATTTCATGAAACTGACAAGCATTTAATGAGGAATATGTAGCAGTATAGAACACATCTTGTGTAATACATTTAGCAATCAAATTGTCATTCATGATGAGAATATTTTTCCTGGCAATTTCACTATGCTGAAGATCTATTGCAATTTGTTTACTCTCATTTTCCACATTTTTAAACACCTCTTTCATTTCTTTTAGCTCAACATCAAGGGATTGTCGTAAACCCTCAAAGTGTTCTTTGATTAGTTTAAAAAATGGGATGGCTTCAGTTAAGTAACACTCTTTAGTAAGCTGAAATCCCCGTTCACCCTCAGTAATTCCCGTTGGTGTGATTCTCTTTTTGCATGTTTTATCAAAATTAGTGAACATTTGACAAAGGATATATATGCTAATAAGAGTTTTACATTGCGTGGGAAGTGACAACTGAACTAATTGCATTGGTGTATTGGGGGGATACACCATTGGGGCAGCTAACTTTTGAGGTGTCTTGGCCTTAATTTCCTCAGCTTTCATTTTCTCAACATCTAATGGCCAAAATACCTGTTCTGGTGTTAACTTAGTTTAAGGTGCAAACATAGTCACTCGGTTTTGTTCATAATAATCATGGGGCTTAACAATGACACGGTGTTTAATGCACTTAGGATCCTTCATTTTATTATCAAATCTTTCTCTATTAGCAGACTCAAGATCATCTAATTCTTTATTAGACCAACTATTTGGAGGGTCATGATTGTGTGTAAACATAACCTTAGCATCGTAGAGGGTAGGTTGAGAGGCTCTAACGCTCTTAAGGAAGTTAGTTTTAGGCAACCCTAAATCCTTATCACTATGCTTATCCCGCAGTTTAGTGTGTTTTTCAATCATTTGAGCTGTTTGACTGGTGTGGCCTTGGGTGTACAACTTGTTTTCAAGTTTGTTTTTCAACTGCTTAAGGTTGGAAAATTCATTTAACAGTTTAGCTTCCTTTTCCTGAAATTCACTTTTTAGAACATTTAAACTATCTTGAATTTCCTGTTTTTCCTTAACAGCGTGATCAAGTTGATTTTGAACAGATTTTATCTCTTGTTTAAAGGCCTCTACCTTTAAGTTTTGTTCAGTTATGTATGCTTGCATTTGCCAATCCATTTTTTGTTCACGTTCGGTTAGCTCAAATTTTGCACGTTGTTCATAACACCTAACTTGATCCTTAAGAATATTAATCCTAGTGGTCAGAGTGTCATCAGGTGTATCAGTAGTATATTCATCAAGTTCACCCACATAGTCATCAACATTAGATATATCACTAGAAACAATAGAGTCGACGTTGTGCTTTACATATTGTTCATATGGAACAAAATTGCTATTTCCCATATTAGCAATATCTAACTCAACAACGTTTGTTTGTTGTTCTTTGTTATATATATTTTGTTCACGAATCACATCATTATCACATATAACAGAAGACATTCCACAAGATACGTCAGAATCACTGTTGTGATCCGAATGTTGTTCATTTGGAAAAAAATTAATGTTTCCCAATTTAGTCACATTTGGTTCATCAACATTATTTTGTCGTATATTGTTGAGGGTATTTTGTTCACGATTAACATCACATTCATCATATAACTTCAGTACCTCAGATATGATGGATGATTTGGAGGGACCGGAATGTTGTGATGGTGAGGCAACAGATGATAAATTGGCCATGAAGATTGTCTGAGCAGTGGGTTCGTCATCAACGTCTGAGTCAAAAGCATCACAATCTTCAGCTTGGAAGATGTTTGGATCATTAACAGCTAAGTCCTGAACAGGTTGCTCATCCACATCATCATCAAACATCTTTACATTATCCCCCGCAATAAGAGCCAATTCTTCCTCATTTAGAATCACTCCATTTTCTTAGGCTTGCATGAGCAACATTATGTCTTTGAAGTAGTCAGAGTTTTGAGGGCGCTTTTGATGAGGCGAAAAATGATCCATTTTTCGGGGGTCATTTAAGTCGGAATTTGAATTTATTTGATCAAATATTGCCCTAAATCGTTCCTTTTGTGATTTTAGGTACTTTGGGAGAGAATTCTGGAAAATGAAGCATTTTGGACGTTTTTGGAGCATAAAAGTGAAGAAAACGGCAAAGTCTTAATTTTCCTTGCTGGGAACAGTACTTGACGGCGTCAAGAGCAATTTTATGACGGCATCAGGAGCAAAAATGATGACGGCCCAGAGAAAACGTGACGGCGTCAAATCAAGGCCGTTAAGAGTAAAAGTGGTGACGGCTCAAAACAGAAATACACATGACGGCGTCAGATCTGGATCTAGGCAGTCCGAGAATATTATGGGCGACGGGTTGACGGCGTCAGAAGTTTCTTCTTGACGCCGTAACCTTAGGAAATCTATATATACTCTTTGTAATTTTCATTCTAAAGAGAGGAGAATTTTAGGGTCGAATTGCATAAACCGTAACATGACTTTTACAGTATTTTCAAGGGTTTTCACCCCTTGAAACCCTTCATGTTCAATTAAGATAAGTATCCTTTCAATTCATTCAATATGTCTATGTGTTGTTTGAATATATCTTACGCTTGTCTTGATTTTAACATGCTAGGCTAGATCTCTTGTGTGTTTGCTTAGATGTAATAAAACCTAGATGTTGATTATAGGTTGATTGCTTGTTTATAGTTGTAATGGATGATCGATTTCGATGTTAGGCTTAAGAAAACTGCCAGACTTCCATTGTGTAACTTGCTTGAACGTCTTAAGAAACATGAACCAATGCGTACTAAGGTTTTTATGGTTGTATTTAATGCATGAGCGAATTCTAGTGATCCCATGTTAGGAGCTTCTTGCAGGCTCAACATAGGAGTGAAGTAGGAGCTTATAGAGTTGGGGAAGTACGTACGCCACCCCACGATTGGTATTAAGGAGTATAACCCGTCATCCACGCAACTGTAACAAACAATTAACCTGTAAAAGATATCTAGGGAGTAGTGAAATCTAAGTAAACACAATTCTCTAATTTACTATTCACACCACATTAGTAATTAGCTTTATTTACATTTCTGTTATTTTATTTTGATTGCATCTTAGTTATTGGGTTAGTTGACTAGCAACTAATTCTGCCTACTCTTCTAAAACCGAGATTTTTACTTGCTTTCATAAAAACATAAAAATACAAAAAGAATCATCCCTCACCTCTAGACCTAGTTTTTAGGCTTTCTAATCTTAGCAACACTATTCCTGAGTTGAATGATCAATTCCCCGGAACTTGTCACTATACTATACTACAACGATCAGGTACATTGCCTGGTGGGGGTTGTAAGCTTCTCGAGATCCCTTGAGAGGTAAAGCCTGGTGCAATTCCCACGCATCAAGTTTTTGGCGCCGCAGCCCGGGGAATAGTTATTGTCTAGGTTAGAATTTCTTTTTATTAGGTCTACTTGCTAGATTCCTTTCTAGTAAGATTTTATTTTTATTTTTAGGTTTTCTTTAGTCTATCTTATTTCTTCGTGTCTTTTCGTAACTCTTACCATCCGACATCATGGAAGGAGGTAACATCTTTGAACCCATCAACCCACCACAACAAGACCACCCACAAAACTCACCACTAGCTAACCAACCTATTAGGCCCTGAACCCTAGGAGAGTATTCCCGTCCTAGCCACCAAGGATATCGAAACACTATTGAGCTCACCCAAAGAGCCAATGTGTCTCCCTTGCGATCCGACACCATCCGGTTGGTGCAAAGCGGATGTGCATTCCATGGACTTCGTTCCGAAGATCTTAATCAACATCTCAAGGACTTCCTTAAAATCGTAGATTCTATAGACCTTGATGTTACAACTAGAGAGTCGACCCGATTACGCCTATTCCAATTCTCTCTACGTGATCAAGCTAGTCAATGGCTTGAACGTTTACCCGCGGGATCCATCACCTCATGGGATGATCTCACCACTCGTATCCTTTCTCAATTTTTCCCACCGGGGAGAACTACCAAGCTCAGAAATAATATCTTGATGTTCCAACAATGTCAAGGTGAAACTCTATATGAAGTATGGACTCGTTTCAAGGACTTACTCCAAAAAGTCCCTCATCATGGCATAGATCTTTGGCTCCAAGTCCAAATCTTCTATGACCATATCGATCTCTCCACAAGGTGAACCATTGACCAATCGGCCGGTGGCAAGCTACGTGATCTAAGTGCGGAAGAATCATGGGAACTTATAGAAGATCTTGCTCTCTATGACAACGAAAGTTGGAATGATTCCCGTGATTTGAACAAAATAGTCAAGGCAATATCTTTGCCTTCGAACAATTCTAGCACTCCCGACCGTAGGATCATGGAACTTGAGGACCAAGTCAAGTTTCTCATGAAATCTTACGAAGCTCCTAAGCCTTCAAGCCAAGTGAACAAAATAACTTCTTCATGCGAATTATGTAGTGGTCCCCATGACACTCGTGATTGCGTGGAACTCCCCGGAACAGCTTTTGCGGACTACGCATCTTCGCGTACCGATGAAGCGGGAGATAAGTGGCACACTTTCAAACCCGAGCCAAACCCTTACGGTGATTCCTACAACCCTTCTTGGAAAAATCACCCAAACCTTAAGTGGAAACAAAACCAAAACAATTCTTCCAATCCGCCTAATCGTTACCAACCAAACGGTCCACCCTCCAACCGTACTTTCAACAACAATCCTTCTAATAACTATAGTAGTACCAACAATCTTGAAGGATTGATGTCCAAGTTTATGGCATCTCAAGAAGCTCGCATATCTAAGTTGGAAGCCGATTTCAAACAAAAGCAAAGCGAGATGACCACCAAAATTGACACATTGTTGAAAGTCCTCAATGACCGAGAAATGGGAGCACTCCCAAGCGACACGATCAAGAACCCGAAATAAATGTTAATTCTATATCATCAGTTTCATCACCCACTTCTTGTCCGCAATACTACTCGGTTAAATCTATGAGCACGTGTTTCAAGCAAAACCAAATTCTTCAAAAGGACCAATCAAATGAAACACCCGATATCAAACCGGTCAAAAGCATAGTTGAAACACCTCCTACACAAGACCTTGACGATGAATTCAAGGAACTTCACCTTGAATGTCCCGTCATTGATGTTTTAGCCCGTGCTCCTTACTATAGTGCCCTCCTAGAAAAATATGAGAAATTTAAAATAGGTAAAAATGGGACCGCCTTTGTTCAAAACAAGTTGCCTAAAAAGCTTGATGATCCGGGTATATTTGTTTTGCCTTGTAAGATAGGAAGATCTGAAGCTTTCGACGCACTAGCCGATTTAGGGTCAAGCCTCAACTTGATTCCCTTATCCCTTTTCACCACTCTCAAGCTAGGAAAGTTAGAGGTGACAGAGGTATTAATTGGTCTAGCGGATGGGAGTATTGCCCACCCGGTTGGGATGATTAAGGATGTAGTTGTTCACGTAGGGAAGTTAACTATTTTAGCGGATTTTCACGTCCTAGATATGGTTAGTGATACTACATGCCCTTTATTAGTAGGAAAAGGATTTTTAGCAACCGCTAGCGCCATGATTGATTGTAAGGAGTCAAAGATAGCGGTAGGTGAGGGTGATACTTGGTCGGTATATGATGTTAAGAAACATAGCTATGATTGTGAGGATGAACCAACACCACATTGGGTAGAGATGAATAGGAGGCCATCTAGATATGGACCTTGGATAGAAAGAAACTTTATAGGACCTCAACGCCCATTCTATCTAGAAAAAGATTTCATCGATAAAACACATTCGGTGGAACAACTCATAGCTAGAGATGAAGAGCTAGACCGTTTTGAGGACCCCCTAGTCTTTAGGAAAATGATTGAGTTCTTAAGCGTAATGCCTATTAACATAGAGATGAACAAGTGGAAGAGAGAGGGGGATAAGTGTAAATGGAGGTGGGACAAGCCACCTAAGGAAGGTGACAGATCATGGCATATGAAGATGATTTTGTATGATCCGGATGGAGAAAAGTTTGAAAGGTCATACCGCACTAAGAAAATTGATAAGAAGTTGGAACCTAAGTTTGATCCCAAAGATGTCCTCAATGAGGAACTCACCCCTGTCATGTAGTAACCCATGACCTTGAGTCTAGCTACAAGACTCGTAAATAAAGAAAAGCGCTTCTTGGGAGGCAACCCATGCTTTGTGTGATTTTTAATTTTTTTGATTGTTATTTGTTTCCGTATGCATGCTTTATTTTTATTGTTGGTAGATCATGTTTCAAACTAAAATGGTGAAAATACTTCATTTTGTCGTTTGGCTTAGTCTTAACTTCATCCAAAGGTATTTCGCAAAAGATAAGTGTAAGGGGAAACCCCAAATATGTTTTTAAGAAACAAACTCGATCATTATTCTCCACAATACTAAATGAACATGTATATTCATATTTGTTAGAGTCAAATGCTTGTATCGAGTCATAATGAGGTTTTGCAGGATTTTCCAGGAAGTAGGACATAAGTTTTCCAGAAAATTTTCGGAAACTTAACGTAAGAATTTCTGCAGGTCACTTCTGACGGCGTCAGGAAGAAATTCCTGACGGCGTCATGTGTAAAATTCTAGAAATTTTGCAAGTTTTGTTTTTCTAACGGAGTCTTAAGGTTTTTGTTAAATCTTTAGTTTTATAAACTCCAGGAAATCTGCAAACATTCATTCCACAAGCATTATATCTTATTTTGTTTTCTAGGATGTATTAGTATATATAGATTGCCGCCGATTTTACGCGAGGTTGCCTTGTTTGTTTTCTTAGGTTTAACAGGTTATGTATGACAAGAAGATGATTTATATTCTGGAAGGGAAGCTTTGATTGTTCATTTTCTTGGAGGAAGATCTAACCTTGTTAACACACTACCTATACCGAGCGAATCAGGGGAGTATTTGATTTCATTCTTTTACCTATTTCACTTTTACATTCTTTAATTGAACATTGGGGACAATGTTCATCCTTAGTGTAAGGGGAGGGTAAATGATGATACCTTATAGGATACACTTTCACTTGTTTGATGGTAGGTGTCTAATAAAACTAAGAGAAATACTTGTTAGTGTAATTTTAGCGCCAAATTTAAAATTTTTTACAACATTTAGGAGTGAAACTTTAGCCTTAGCAAGCGTCTCATGGATAGGAGATTGTATGACTAGCACAAAACCGTACCACTCAGAAAAATTTTCCACCCAAATATTTGAGGTTCGCCTTTAGATTTGATAGGAAAAGCATTTACTATTAGTGCTTATGAGTGTACCGGTAGCATTTAGATTCTAGAACTTGCGTTAGTGATGCATCCCGAGACCACTAGTGAGACTACATTCGTGTAGTAGGATTTACTACATGATAAGAGGCATTAGGATCACCCTTGTGTTAAACCCGTATCATAATTACTTGACCATTTAAGTCATATTACTTGGCTAGTAAAGTCAATTAATTTTTCCTACACCCTTAGTGTTGTACTCATTTTTAGTACACGAAACCCCTAGTACACCCCTCCGAGCCTATCTTTTCGTTTCTAACTTTAAGCATCTTACTTAAAGAAAGAATTTGTTACAACCCACTTAAATGTACACCCAAATCGCCTTAGCCTTCCGTGTATGCACTCATCTTTAGTGCATTATTGTTATTTGTTTAAATCCTTAGTTAATTATCTAATTGATTACATGGTTGCTAAGTCGAGTCATATCCTTGTACATATTGTTTTGGGACGATTGGGAATCATGGGTAAAGTACTTTTTTATGGAGTAATGGGAAAGAACATAATATTATTACTCCCATATGTGCGTTAATCTTAAAAAGTACTCCAAGTGTTTTGAATATCTTAATTCGAGTCATTAGATTAGTTTATTGTAAAGTATGTAAAAATTCAAGTGTAAGGAGAATGTTCATTCCCTATGATGTATTATTTAGGATGGTAGGGTAAGAGTGTATGCAAAAAAAAAAAAAAAAAAAAAAAAATCGAAATATCAAGAAAAAGAAAGAAAAAGAAAAGAGAAAAAAAACATACGAACTACCATCCCGTTTCATTTTATGTTTTTTTCATTTTTGATTAATTAGCTTAAGTCGAGTCTAGTCTTGGCTTAGCAACGCCATATTGTACATGTAATTAACCAAGATGATTAACTCGCCACCAGTAAAGATTGCCTTTATCCAACAAAACCGTGTATTCCATATCCCTACACCTAACGTTATAACCCTTTAAAAGACCTCTTTGATAGTTTATCCTAGGTGCTTACGCCATGTGGTGGAGGTTTGATCCTTTCCCAAGCCTATTGTAATCTATTTTGCTATGACAGGTAGTGAGAGATGTTTTCCATTTCCATATTGTGATATATACTTTATTACACCCGAGAGATGTGAGTATCTAAACACTATTTGTGAGGTGCTAGTGTATGACCTCCGTGCTTGTCTTTGGTCTTTAGTGGAATGATTATTTGTTGTAATTACTTTTATGTTAGTGTTAAATGACCCCTAACTTGTATTTTGACTAGAATAAAAGCGCATTTGCTTGAGGACAAGCAAATCTCAAGTGTAAGGGTATATGATGAGGCAAAAAATGATCCGTTTTTAGGGGGTCATTTAAGTCGGAATTTGAATTTATTTGATCAAATATTGCCCTAAATCGTTCTTTTTGTGATTTTAGGTACCTTGGGAGAGAATTATGGAAAAGGAAGCATTTTGGACGTTTTTGGAGCATAAAAGTGAAGAAAAAGGCAAAGTCTTAATTTTCCCTGCTGGGAACAGTACCTGACGGCGTCAAGAGCAATTTTATGACGGCGTCAGGAGCAAAAATGATGACGGCCCAGAGAAAACGTGACGACGTCAAATCAAGGCCGTCAATAGTAAAAGTGGTGACAGCCCAGAACAGAAATACACATGACGGCGTCAGATCTGGATCTAGGCAGTCCGAGAATATTATGGGCGGTGGGTTGACAGCGTCAGAAGTTTCTTCTTGACGCCGTCACCTTAGGAAATCTATATATACTCTTTGTAATTTCCATTCTAAAGAGAGGAGAATTTTAGGGTCGAATTGCATAAAACCTAACACGACTTTTACAGTATTTTCAAGGGTTTTCACCCCTTGAAACCCTTCATGTTCAATTAAGATAAGTATCCTTTCAATTCATTCAATATGTCTATGTGTTGTTTGAATATATCTTACGCTTGTTTTGATTTTAACATGCTAGGCTAGATCTCTTGTATGTTTGCTTAGATGTAATGAAACCTAGATGTTGATTATAGGTTGATTGCTTGTTTATAGTTGTAATGGATGATTGATTTCGTTGTTAGGCTTAAGAAAACTGGCAGACTCCCATTGTGTAACTTGCTTGAACGTCTTAAGAAACATGAACCAATGCGTACTAAGGTTTTTATGGTTGTATTTAATGCATGAGCGAATTCTAGTGATCCCATGTTAGGAGCTTCTTGCAGGCTCAACATAGGGGTGAAGTAGGAGCTTATAGAGTTGGGGAAGTACGTACGCCACCCCACGATTGGTATTAAGGAATATAACCCGTCATCCACGCAACTGTAACAAACAATTAACCTGTAAAAGATATCTAGGGAGTAGTGAAATCTAAGTAAACACAATTCTCCCATTTAATGTTCACACCACATTTGTAATTAGCTTTATTTACATTTCTGTTATTTTATTTTGTTTGCATCTTAGTTATTGGGTTAGTTGACTAGCAACTAATTCCGCCCATTCTTCCAAAACCGAGATTTTTATTTGCTTTCATAAAAACATAAAAATACAAAAAGAATCATCCCTCACCTCTAGACCTAGTTTTTATGCTTTCTAATCCTAGCGACACTATTCCTAAGTTGAACGATCAATCCCCCGGTACTTGTCACTATACTATACTACAACGATCAGGTACACTGCCTGGTGGGGGTTGTAAGCTTCTCGAGATCCCTCGAGAGGTAAAGCCTAGTGCAATTCCCACTTGGTTGAGTGCAGTTCCTGGCGATGTGACCCAAACCCCCACAGTTGTAACATTTTGGTTGCCTTCCTTGTCCCTGATTCAAATTTCCAACCCTGTTCTGCAAGTTACCCCGTGCAGCATTCCTATGATTCACATTTTGTCTCCCTTGAACATTTTGCACCATTACTCTTCCATCTTTCACAACAGCCTGATTACGTTGGTTTGAGGAAGCTCTTAGTTGATTGTTGGTTGGTGGGAGAGCAGCTCTGAAGTGTTGAACGAGTAGAGACACTTGGTTGGAAAGGTTGTCAATCATCCTGTCAGTATGAGAATACCCTGAGTCAAGATGGGTATTCATGGCAACAGGTGAATGTAGAGATGAGTGATCCACTGAAGACACAGGTTGAGTTGTTGGCGACATACTAGTCATGAATGCAAGTGAGTCATTGGTAGCAGTTGGGTTGAGCTTCTCTCTCAATTGTCGATCAAAAGCTGCATGTTTCTCATGTTGTTGTAAGTATGCAAACAACTGTTCATAGTTTGTATTTCTCAATACTTTGTTGAGCTTTATTGAAGTCACAAAACGATCCCACTCAGGTGACATGTTGTTAACAAACTTAGAATTGAGTTGGATGTTTGGCATTGTCATTCGGATCATTCTCATGTCGTTAACCAACTTGTGAAGTCTGACATAGTAGTCGGTAATGTTTTCACTAGGATTCATTTTGAAATGCTCAAACTCATCATACAACTGAGACTCATGTCATTAACAAACTCATCATACAGCTGTGGATCAGGCATACTGTGGGTAAAGACCCGTCCTTCTTCCACGGTGTTACTTAAACTTAAACTAACTAAGTAATAGCCTAACTACGAGCTAACTTAATGCTATTACAACATTTAGGTGACCGAGTCTTTTATAGGAATATTTTTATTTCTAATAGCATCAAGCCCGCTCAATCTAAGATCCAGGCCATCTCTATTTCATGAGTCGAAGGCCCTTCCATCACGGAACTATGGTACTACTTAACTATCAGTCACCTAGGAGTATTAAGCCTTGCATGTTGGTCCTTGATGATCCACACGGGATTCCACGTGCCCTATGCAACTCAAGAATAACCTACTATAATGTGAAAATAATACAATCAACCTTCAATATTATATGCCTCAAACGAATTGTAATTGAGAAGTACTGTAACACCCGTTTCCCATATACAAATAGGCCCCACCCTAGATGAAATTGACTAAAGTTTTATGTGATTGGCTAGTCAACGAATGTTACGTTATAGTCAAACTAATAGTTAACGAATATGTATTATGGTTATAGAAGATATGATGCATAAACTCAAGGGACTTAAATTGTTAAGTGTTAAATATGTTATATAGTGGAGATGTGGCCAAAGTAGAAAGAAAAGGGCAAAACCGAACAGAAAAGATGGAGAGAGCAAGTGGAGAAGGTTAATGGACAAAAGTTCAACAAAGAAGACAGCAAACCAAGCACATGGAGAGAAAGGGATGGAATGCAGACTTTGATAGAGTAATGAAAGAAAAGGCTACAACTTTCTTCTTCACAAGATTTCTTGACACTTGGGATGAAAAGGCTTTATGGAAATTGTTCGAAAAAAACGGAACCGTGGTTGACGTTTAACTCGCCATTTAAAGAACTAAGGTAGGGACTCGTTTCGGTTTCGTTCGGTTCATCAAAGTGGGTAATATTCTGGCTTTTGAGCAGAAGTTGGGTGAAATATGCACTGGTAACTCGAAGATACTCGTCAACATCGCAAAGTATGACAAGGCTGGCCATTACTTGCTTGACAAGGAAAACAAAGAAACGAAGTACAAAGGGTGGCAATGGACATTTGGAAAGAGCAATAGGGACAAGCAACATCAGCAAGATACAGAAAGAAAAGACAATCATGCCAGTCTCCAACGTCATGGGAAATCATTCAAACTAGTTATGTTGGGAAGTGAAATGAACATGAAAGAACATACGAATAGGAATGAAGAGGAAACCGTAATCGAGATCCAACCAAGTCATGACAAATGTCCCGCTTGAGGAGATGTTGGGTCAGTGAGAGCAAGAACATCCACGTACTTCGAAATGTATGGACTCTGCTAAAACAAGAAGGGCTAGGCGGATGTTGTATTCAATATTTAGGCGGCTTATCTATCCTTGGCGAATGGAAATCTGAAGGAATTGCTAGGGATTGCTTAGAGAAAAACAAAGTGAACTTAAGCAATTGGTTCTCAAAGCTCGTAATGTGGGAAGGAATTATAGAGCCCCCTGGTCGTTTAACATGGCTAGAGATTGAAGGATTGCCAGCCCTTATATGGGAACCAAATGCGGTTCCTAAAATTGTAAGAGAATTTGGAGTAGTACTGGAAATTGAGAGCTTGATCAATCTATCAAGAATCCAGTGGAGGTCTTAATCCACATGAAAGTCATGGAGGAAATTAATAAGTGTATTCCGGTGAAGGTTAATGGTCGAATCTATCAAACAAGGATTCTTGAGGATCATAATCAATCTATTCTTCTAAATATGCCAAATGATTCAGAGAATGAATCATGTAATGAAGAGTATATTAATGGCTCTGAAGATGAAGAATCCGAAGGGATACCGAAAATAGAATTTGGTCGGAGTGGGGAAGCAAATTCCTCCAGTGTTAAACCTCGGGAAGAGAAGGAGATTGACAATTTTGAAGTTTCCCTTCCCCATGTTGCTCCAACTTTCGAGATGGCGGCTAAAGACGTAGACGACTGTAGCTCTAATAACAAGGTTGCAGAAATTTCAACATAAAAAATTACGAGGAATATTGACGAGTGTGAAGGGCCAGCCAATTTTCCAAAGTTAAGTGAGACTAATATTGACTGTGTGGAAGCCCAATTATATAAAAAGAAGGTGGTCCAGCCCAATACCAATGTTAGTGGATCCACTAACACTAAGTTGGAAGGCCATTCAGGAAGATCCAACGTTCTGAACATATCTAAAGGAGGTAAAGAAAAATTTCCTTTTAACTTTATGGGTAGAAAAATGATTTTTCATTTAATGTCAGAAGATGCGAAAAGGAGTGGAGTAATAAAATTAAAAAAAAAACCTAGAATTAAACCCTTATAATTGGCAACCAAATCTCTTATACTGATGGCTTTCAATTTAGAAGTGAATCTTCACTTGATGGTTCGAATGAAGCCATTAAGAAAGAAATTGGAAAAAGTCTGGGTCTACTCTTTGAAGATGATAATCAGAAAGTTTCTAGGGTGAGAGAGGTGTCATCCTGATCTTCTCTTCTCATCTTGGTGTGTTTTATTTGATGATGAAGATAATATCTTTTAATTGTTGTGGTTTGGGTATGGAAACAAAGCAAAATCATATTAGAGATATAATTAGAAAAGAGAAATCGGGTGTCATTGGGATTCAAGAAACCAAGATGGTTCAAATTAGTACTGCTTTGGTAAACTCTTTTTGGGGAAATTCAAATCTTGATTTCGTGGCTGGTGATGCTATTGGTTTTTCAGGTGGTACTCTACTTATGTGGGACTCAGACATATTTTCAAAAGAAGAGGTATTGATGGGTTCTCATTTTATTGGTGTAATTGGGAAGTGCAATGGCATTAGAGAGAAAGTAGTTGTTATAAATATCTATGGGCCACAAGGTAGCAACCAAAAAGAAGATCTTTGGGGTGAACTTATCTCTACCACAAACTCCAATGAGGCTATCTGGATTTTATTCGGAGATTTTAACGTTGTGCGAACCCTTGAAGAAAGATTAGGTTTAATTTTTATCGAGAGAGATGCTAGAGCTTTCAATGAATTCATTTGTAATGGAGGGCTGCATGATTTTGCTATTGGGGGGGGGGGGGGGGGGGGGCGTCGATTTACAAGATTTAATTGGGAAGGTACAAAAATGAGTAAATTAGACCGTTTCCTAGTCTCGAGCAATTTTTTATCCTATGAAGAGATGCTAAGGTAAAAGCTTTGGTTAGAGAAGTGTCAGATCACTGCCCCATCATGCTCTCGGTTGATTCCACAGATTTTGGTCCAACGAACTTTAAGTTGTTCGACCATTGGATGTAGAATGACGGATTTAGTAAAGTTGTTGAATCTTCTTGGAGTGGTGAAGTTAATGGAGGGTCAACGGATATAATTTTAAAAAAGAAGCTAAAGATATTAAAGGAGGATATCAAAAATTGGTGTCGAGTCCAATCAATCGAAAGTGATCGTATTAAGAATGACATCCAATCTCGGCTTTTAGAATGGGATGCCAAAGCTGAAGCTGGTTTACTCTCCTCGTCCGGTTGTTTGAAACGGGAAGAAGATCTTATGGAAATGTACCGATTGGAGCAAAAGGAAAGGGAGTCATTAAAACAAAAATGCAGAGTTAAGTGGTCTGTTGAGGGTGACAAAAATACAATGTTTTTACGCGCGTTAGTAAACAAAAAAAAAAAACTAGAAAAAAACCTTAATGGGCTGACTTTAAATGGTGCTTGGGTTGAAGATCCTGATGCAATTTTCACGGCCGCTCTCAACCACTTTTCAAGCCGTTTTCATGAAGAAAGACCTAGTCGCCCAAAATTTTGTAGTGATTGCTTTCGTCATTTGGACATGGAGGATGTGGCAATGCTAGAATCTGCCTTTACCATGGAAGAAGTCAAAGCAGCTTTGTGGGATTGTAGCAGCTCCAAGTCCCCTGGACTTGATGGTTTGAACTTTAAGTTCATAAAGAGGTACTGGAATGTTATAAAGTTTAAATTTTTTAATTTTATAAAGTTCTTCAAAGCCCATGGCAGATTGGCAAGAGGTTACAATGCTTCATTCATTGTCCTTGTTCCAAAAAATTCGGACCCTATTGATTTATGTGACTATCGCCCTATAAGTCTCATTGGGTGTATGTATAAAGTTTTATCAAACTTGCTCGCTTCAAGGCTTAGTCGGGTTATTCCTAATCTGATTAGCCCCAATCAGACTACATTTTTATCAGGAAGACAAATATTAGATGGAAGCTTGATCGCTAATGAAATAGTTAACTTTGCGAAGAAAACGGGTTTAAATATGCTTCTTTTTAAAGTTGATTTTGAAAAGGCGTTCGATAGCGTAAATTGGGACTTTCTATTGGATGTCATGAATCAAATGAACTTTAGGTCTAAATGGTGCCAATGGATTCGCGCCTGTCTTTCTTCGGCGTCGGTATCGATGCTTATAAATGGATATCCTTTGAAAGAGTTTAAGATGGAGCGGGGTTTAAGGCAAGGCGATCCGCTCTCTCCTTTCCTTTTTCTTATTGTTGCGGAGGCCTTACAAGTAATGTTTATTGAGGCTTGCAATAAAGGAATTTATAAGGGTCTTTATCTCGGCAATGATGGTGCTAATATTTCTCTCCTCCAATACGCTGATGATGCTCTATTTTTTGGCGAATGGTCAAAATCAAACGCCCTCTACCTAGTTCATATCCTTAATTGTTTCCATGATGTATCAGGTTTGAAAATCAACTTGGCAAAAAGCAGGTTATCTGGTATTAGGATTCCTTTGGAAGATGTTGCGAATGTTGCAAGATCAATAAGTTGTGCTCATGATTCCCTGCCATTCACTTACTTAGGCCTACTTGTTGGAAGAAACTTAAAAAAGGTTTAAGCTTGGAGTGAAGTAATTAACAGGTTCTCAAAAAGACTCTCCACATGGAAAAGTAAGCTTCTTTCTATTGGAGGAAGGCTTACTCTTGTGAAATCTGTATTAGGGAGCCTTCCTCTTTATTACTTCTCTATTTTTAGAGCGCTTGCATATGTTATTTCTCATCTTGAATCAATAAGAAGATGTTTCTTTTGGGGATTTAAAGAAAATGAGAAGAAAATGGTTTGGGTCCGTTGGCAAAAGGTCATTTCTAACAAAAAAGATGGAGGTTTAGGGGTCAAAAGTCTCAAAGAAAAAAACATGGGGCTCCTTGGCAAATGGAAGTGGCGTTTTCTCAGTGATATAAATTTGTTGTGGAGAAAGGTAATAAAAGAAATTTATGGTTCAGAAGGTGGTTTTGATTTAAATGTTAGTACGGGGTTGAATTCCGGAGTTTGGTCAAACATTGTTAGCTGTTGTGCTGAAATAGAGCAGATTGGTATTCCACTTAGTAATCTCATTGAAAGAAAAGTTTATAGCGGTAGGCAATCTCAGTTTTGGAACGATAGTTGGATTAAAGATCAAGGCCCTTTAAGAGAAATTTTTCCTCATTTATATGCCTTAGAGACTCATAAAGACTGTTATGTTTCAGAAAAGTGGGTGTTAGAAGATGGCGTTTGGCAAGGTAAGTGGGCATGGAGAAGGCAGCCTAGTGGTCTTACAGAAGGTGACTTGTCCGTGTTACTAAGTCTCATTAACATGATTGTGCTTGATTCTACACAAGATGATAAATGGATATGGACTTTAAATGAATCAGGTATGTTCTCAGTTAGCTCTCTCAGCCGAGTTATTCAACAGCAAGTGTTCGTAAATAATGACGCTCTTTCCCCTTTCATATGGAATTATTGGGTTCCTTGCAAGGTGAATGTATGTACTTGGCGTTTAGTTTTAAATCGGTTGCCTAACAGAACTAATTTGGTTCGTCGTGGTGTTTTAGTTCCCTCCACATCTTGTCTGTTTTGTGGTATGGATGATGAGTCTCAGGAGCAGCATTGCTTCCTCTCTTGTCCTATAACTAAGATCATATGGCTTTAGATTTGGAGCTGGTGTAGATGTCCTTTGTTGTTTCATCCATTGTTTTCGCAAATTCTCAAAGGTAATACGGGTTTCTCGATAAACAAGTGGGTGGCCAAATTATTTCACCAAGTGTGCATGACTTTTATGTAGATTATATGGAACTAGAGAAACAAACTTCTTCACGCGGCGTCGGAGGCGGAATTGACATCGATTCGTCACTAAGATATTTTTTCTTCGGTTCAAAGGATGTCTCTCCTATGGGCTTCTCACAGGGCTTCTAAGAACCGATTCTCGTGGGATATATAGATCCAAAATCAGGGTGACTTGCTTGTTGTATAATCTTTTTGTATGGATTGTTTGGTATTTAAGTGCTCCGTCTTAGAGCATGCCCTCGTATATTGTATTATTTCTCGTTTCTTGCCTTAATGGTTTAGTATATTTGCCTTTCAAAAAAAAAGAAAGAACAGGGCTTGAGGGACCAAAGTTGCTATCTGGGCAAACTTACAACTAATCCTAGTAAAACCCAGGACCTTCTAAACACTTCTTCATTTTGTCCTGGTGTGTTATATGTGTCGATATAGAGAGGAAGAAAAAGGAGGGAAAAAGCATAAATGATCACTAGTGCTTTATCTTGATGAATTGAGGGTGTTTGTGCAAGAATAGAGGCCATAACAATGATCTTCTACAAGTAAGTAACTTTTATTATGTTGAATTGAAGAATTGAAAAGCTAGGGTTTATGTAATTAATTTGGGGGTAATGGGTAAATGGTGGTTTCAAGATAACTAATGGGTTATAGTAATTATGAGATAAGTTTATATGGGTTTAGTTAGTATTTTTAAAGGGTGTTCATCATAGGATCAAAGTATGATCATATGATGACTAAGTATGTTTTAAGGGTATGTTAGTTGTTATAGTTATTTGGTTATGTGTTATTAAGTGTTTATAGATGATGATTATGAACTAGGAAGATGATGGTGACGATGGTGATGATAATGATTAATATGATGATGATGATGATGATGTTGATGGTGATATTGATTAATAGCTTAGCTTGGAGCTAAGGTAAGTAACTTGGTTACTATGTGCTTAATATTGAAGTTGTTATAGTATGTTGTTATGAATGCTTGTGTTAAGTATGGTTAGATGTTTAGATGGTGTGTATAGCCTAAAGACTTAATTATTGGATTGTTATAGAGCTAGTCATTCGACTAGGAAAGGATTAAGGTATGTGTTGGTGCCTTGTATGATTATATGTGTTATAGTTGTGTGTTATAGTTATGTGTTATAGTGATGGATTCATGTTTCATAGATGATGATGGAAGTATTAACCACGTAATAACCAATTACTAACTAAGCATTATCGCTTACCGTTATAGTTGACCATGTTTTGTAGGTCTTGGTGAAGAGGTAATGCTATGGGTTGGATTATGGATTGGTTATGGGAAGGTAGAAGGTTTGTTATATGTTAGGAGCTTAGTATAGAATACCGAGCTCAAGTCCACGTGTGCCCCCGTGAATCTTTTATTGGTTGTAAATGTGTCGTCATGTATCAAAGTTCATGTCATGGTCGTTATAGTACTTGGTTTGCAATGGTATGTTATAGTCATGGGTAAAAGAAGTGGAATGTATGTTTATGGTTATAGTAAAAAGGGTGTTTGGTTCATGGTGTATTTTCACCCATTTTGGTTTCAAACGGGTCAAACGGTTATGGTAATGATGTATTATGTTATATTAATTTATTATGGAAGTTTTGGTTAAGTGTCGAGTTATAGAAGTTGGTTTTCCGGATTTAGTGCATAATATAATTTAGTGTAAAATTTGATGCATGTACCATATGACCATATGAGATATTTCATATGGTCATATGCCTAAGTCAGTGATTTGAAAAGTTCTGAGGTGACCATACGACCATATGAAATATTTCATATATGGCCATACACTCGATTTTTCAGATTTCGTTAATTTTCGGAAAATCAAATCTTTTAAACCGTAAGTCATTACGAGTTGCGCCACCTGTCGTTTCAAAGGGAACTGACTCTACTTCCATTTAAAAATAGTATCAAGGGCTGTTTTATAATAGAATTTTGTCAGTCATTAAAAGAGTAATAGAAAGTCCATTAAAGTTAAGTCATTTCCGCGTTTAAGTTTTAATTTTTGGTCAAAGCGGGCACGGGGTGTTACAAGTACAACTAAACTATCAAGACGACTCTCTCTGTCTCTAGATGAAGAATAGTATAGGAATAAAAATAAGTTGTTGTGATAAACTAGTTTGGTGGCTCATACACCTTCAGGTAAACTAGTTTGGTAACTTATCAAGATAAGTTACCTATCGTTATTGTTGGCACGAACAAACAAACAAAATTGACAAAACAATTGGAACCTTTATTCAGAATTATCAAACCAAATATAAAGCAAAATTCAAAGGTATAAAACCTAAAATCTAATTTAGAGATATAAAGTTTTCTAATGACATTGATCCCTGTAAGAATTATGTGCATGAATAATTATATATTTATGTATAAAGTGAATCACATTCGGTAAGTAGGGCCTAATGGGTCACACCGATGAATCATAACTACAAAGGAGTATTTATTATGGAAGTAGTAAGCAAAGAAGGTTGGGAGAATTAAATTAACAAATAACTTTATAAGTTATTAATTTAACTTTGTGTGGTTAAGTACTCCCAACGCCTACCAAGAGAGGGCTTGGGCTTTGCTTATGTTTTCGTGGGCTTGGGCTTGGGCTTGGGATACATAGGACTAGTTTAACTACACATGTAACCTATTAGCTTATGTAAGCCTCTAAAGCCTGATACTAGACTATTACATATTCTATCACAACATACAAGGTTCCTAATGGTAAAATGACTATAACTTTATAATTCTAACCCTCTCCCCATAAGGGGTGGTCATTTATAAATGATGCCTCTTAGTGTCTTGGTCTTGATACCACTTGAAGACCTGATCTTAAACCTTGTGTGATGTAATAGGATAGTCTTGAGTCTTTTGTTCCTTCATGCTTTGTGATCTTGATTTGAGATTTTTTGTTCATTCTTGCCTTTGATCAATATCTTCTTATGTTTGTGGTTGTGTAGTCTCCAACTTACTCATACGACTTGAGTGTCTTTGTTCTTCATACTTGTGTCTTCCTCACTTTTACATTTGAACCTTTTCTTGACTTTTTGACTAGCTCCTAACTTTGATTTGACTTTTTGTCTTTAACTTTTTATCTTTGTCTTGAATGTTATTTCTTTGAGCATGTTGAGGATGAGACGCGCAAGTATGAATATGTGGATGTGAAGATGTTTGAGATACATGGTGGTGTACGGTCTTCTTATAAGGAGACTTTCATCAGTACCTGCACAAAATAAGATTGCTAATATTCACGTTAGGCCAATCGATCATTGTGGACTTTTTCTTAAAGAAACGTTCCACTATGATTGTTTAATTGATGAATGTCTTGATTCTATTCACCATGTTAGGGCACATCGGCCGTTCGAATCCCGTTTAGGACAATTATCAATACATTAGATAAATCCAAGTATAGACCTACGTCATTAGAAATTAATTCATGAAAGGAATCTCCTTGGATGGTTTTCCGACACCTACATGTTTGGATATCTAGAACATTTGCAACATAGTGTGCCAATGTTTTTAGAATCTTCACACAGGCCATTCCTGGATTGGATGCCACAAGCACGCTTACAAAAATCCAAGTAAGTCATTGAAGTACACCAAATTATCACTCCACGACTGTAGATCGCTTGAGAAAAAAGTAACCACCATAAACACTAAGATTAATCCATGAAGAATTAACAAAGTGACCCACTTTCATTGCTATTTGATCTTGACACTGGCGGGGTTTCCATTCAAAGCTCGAGGATCACAAGTGTGGTATCCACTATGAATGTTCTGGCATGATTAATAAGATCTGCGAAATATGTGGAAAACTAGAAGGGGGAGGGGGTTGAATAGTTTTACCGATTTATTTATTTTTATTAAGAAAGTTTCTTTAGAAGACTTTGATTCAACTCTTTTGTGAAATCAATCAACACCAATATGAACTTTAAACTACACTAACTAATATAAACACTAAAGGTAAAGAGATGTGATGGAAAGATCAAAACAAGACAAGGAGATTTATAGTGGTTCGGTCACGAAGCTCTTATTCGCCCTACTCTACTCCTAGTACCCAACTCAAGAGTTCTAAGCACTATGTCAACAAAGCTCCCTTCAGGCGGAGAAACCCGTACACGTCTCTTATTACAATTTTTGACACTAAGCTAAATGTCGAGTAGTAATCTAGCTAGTACCAATCTCACACGATCCACCGATCCTAGCTTCTTACACGATCTACACAATCCACACTATCAACACAAACTATCCTTGATCTACTTGATCAACACACTATCATACTAGCTACAAGAGATCTCTAAGATCTCAACAAGATCACAATGATCAACACAAGAAGACTTTGAACAAGACTATGACACTTGTTGTATATCAAGATACAATCAAGTTAACTAACATGTAATGCAAGTGCACTACACAAAGACACTTAACACTTTGTATCTTCTTGATACTTTGTGTTCTTCTCTTGACTAGTAGAGGAATGATGGTGATCACTTGGTTGGATGAAAGGATCACTCTTTAAAACAAAAATAACCTAACTAAATGATCAAAGGAGAGTTTAGGTGATAAGGGATTCTATCACAGATAGTTGTGTGAGTAAAGGATACCTAAAATTTGTGGAATGGACAGGTATTTATAGGCAAGGATAAATTTGACCATTTGGAGGGGACGGTACCACAGAAGGTTACACAGTACCACTAAATTTAGTGGTACCGTGCCAGACAAGGACACTCGATTTTTTGTTTTTAGTGGTGAAGGTTTATTTGAGGAAGTTTGGAGCTGATTTGGGGGGTAAAATAGCAGTTATGATTTTTAAACTTATTTTTCCCATTTAAATTTCTTTATAATTCAAAAATAATTTGTAAAATATTTTTTTGAAAAGAATGTTTTGTCACATTAAAAATGTTAGGTTTGAAATACAAATTCACTTCTTTGATTATTTGTCAAGTTGTAAATTTGTTTGTTCTTACCTAGAGCGATTTACGTAGAAATGGGATATTTTGATTAAAAACTTGTTTACATTAATTTTTACGTAAAGTGTTTTCACATTTTGTAATCATCAAAATGTTGAGATATCAAAGGATAAAAATAACGTTTTTAGACATTATTTGCATCAACAATCTCCCCCATTTTGATGATGACAAAACATAAACTCATTTTAGGTGAAAAATTATAATTTTGACAAGTTTTTAATATGAGTTTATATCCCACTTCTCCTCCTTTTAGTCGAAGCAAAAAGATTAGTAAGGTTCCCCTTTGATGTATACTCCCCCTCATTTGGAGAATACCAAGGAATCGAGCAATGGTTCATGCTACAAAACAAAGTTAGATAACAAAAATACAATATCTAACATGTAGCATCCAAGACAATTGTCTAACCATAATAAAACTAATGACAAACCAATCGTTAAATAAGCTCATCCATTAATAAAATAAGGATAATCACACATAACATGTGAGTACATCAACTAAACAATAAAATAACAACTAGAAGGAGCACATAATTCAAATCATGCAAAGGTGGTAGAGATAGTCAAGCAAAGATAAGTCATGCAAGATAGTTAAAGAGGAATAAGAGTTGGATGAGATAGTCATAGGTAAATCATAGTCGACGGAGGACGTGGAAATGAATATGGATGAGATATGTGACTCATTGATGGGTTCCATGACAGGATTAAAAAGTGAGTATTGAGGACCACGAAGGTATGGCTGAAAGTTCATGAGGTAGTGATAGAGATGAGTTAGAAACATCCCATAAGGTATCAATTTATTTTTGCTACCCTTGAGATGGACAATTCGCTTAACAAAGAAGTAGGCAAGGTTGTATGGCTGTTGAGTGAGGAGATAATACATCATGTGAGTTCACTTAGAGAGGGTATGTAGGAAAAATAAGGTCTGTTCTCTTCTCTGAAGTTGAAGAGAGACTCAATACACCAATCTTCAGTATAGGCACATTGCCCATGATTGGGGATTCGGAGAATTTGAGCAAATTGCTTAAGAGTTAAGATGAATTTGAAGTTTCGAATCCAAAACCAAAGTGACAAAGATTGATCCTCGTTACATATGAGTTCAACTTGTCGAAAGAATTCTAACACAAAACGAGGACAGATGTGCTCGTTGATGTGTAGCAAGCAATCAAAACCTATGGCTCTAAATGAAGTGTTGATATCTCTATGATAAATTAGGGAGGGATCAACTATACGACCTTCATGAAAATGACGAGTTTCAAGATTAACATAGGCACGAATGTGATTTTCGGGTGTTGTTGGTTCACAAGAAATATCGAGAGTGTAGGTGTCAGTTAAGAGTTGATCAAAATCATATTCATGAGACATGTTTGTTACCTAGTGAAGGGTTTAATGTAAGTTAAAATAGAGAATACTTGTTTTGAGGATAAGAGGCAAGTGTGTGCCTATATGCAGACTATGTAGAGGTACGGTAATATTTACTCTAAAATGAACTTAATAAGATTACCCAAACACTCCTAATTTTACTTTCTCTTAAGCGAATATGTCGATAGATACATATTAGTTATGTACTTCAGTTAATATTCATGAGATCATGTATGCATGAAAAGAAAACGTTTTTAATTCGTATGAACAATGCACCAAAAATATTTCATGATCCTAATCTTGTGAGATTTTTTTTTGAAAACAATGGAATTGGGGTCATTTGGAAACTTCAATAGCTTAGGCGCCAAGATTTTAAGGTTTGAAAGTTATGAGGGTTAATGACTACTAATCCCATTTTAATTATCCTAGGCATGATTCCACTCAATTATAATTAACCTAATATAACCAATAGATACAAGGTTTAGATTAAAGTATGTAATCTAAGTGGGTTTATGCAAATCCTATGTTGGAGGAATCATGATTGTTCTACATTGTCTAATCCTAGTCTCAATTGCATAAACACTCAGTCAAAATTGAAAAGCCTCAATTCAATTTTTGTGCATAAATCAACCCTAGACTCAAGATTAATGAAAAATTAGAGTTAAATGACTTACACTTGATGTTGAGAAAGTGATAGTGGTTGATAATCTTTGAAACTTAATGCCTTGAACTGATTTTGAAAGGGTGTAATTAAATCTTGGGTTGTGAGGTTTGGTTTTGAGAGAAATTGGGAAAGTTTAAAAGTGAATTGTGAGGGAAAGAAGACTGAAATACGAGCCGTCTCAAATATACAGTTCCATGGTACCACTAAATTTAGTGGGGCCATGGCCACTTTAGTGGTACCGTGATCTGCTGAGATAAAATTTTGTCCTATTTTGATTTTTGACGAGCAAATCTCACTTATTTAGTGAGACTTTTTGACACGAGGTATAAAAACCCACAAAATCTCATCACTATCATTCCCACTACAAATACCTATGTCAGGTATTTCACATGTAAATTTTTGCTTTTTAAGTGCGTTCATTACTTGCATGACTCTCTAGACTTGCTCACGTATCCACTCAAGCCACATATCTTCACACTTACTCCCGATATGTCAAGCATAACATCACAACAACTCCACAATAAGTAATCTATCAATCTAACACACTAAACTCATCACAAAACCCTAATAAACCCTAATTAAGGCCTAATTAGGCCTATGTGTTTACAAAACCCTAATTGCTTATCTAAACTAGTTTGAAAGTGTTCAAGGCTTATGTATGAGTTACCTTAGGAACAATAGGATATATTAGCACCCTTAGACCCTATTACAACCTCTTAGAGCTTAGGTACAAGTCTCTTAAGCACAAAACAATAACTAGGCCATAACTTCCCAGAACTAGGTCTAAACTATCCCAAATCTCTACCATAAGCTACCACCACTTAGTATAAGCTTCTTAGGACTTAATACTAGCCACTAAACACTCATAGGACCCTAATATAGGCACTAAACCCTAATCTCCCACTAAACCAAATTAGGTCAAAACTAAACCTGAACTAATCCTAAACCTAAAACTAAGTACTCTAAGCACCTCAAGCACCTAGCCTAGTATCTTACCCACCAACTTAGCACCTCTAAGCACCCAAGCACACACCTTACAAGTAGGTGCATCACCTACTTGTCACCACCTTCCTTAGTCAGCCAAACCACCACCACAAACACCCTACGCCCCATTCTAGCCCACCTTAGTCATCCTACTAGCCACCATGAGTCACCAATAGCTAGTACTAGTCACCACCCCCTCGTGCCACCTAGCTCACTCTTTTCTTGGTCTCTAAGGCTAACAAGCCTATAAAAGGCCTCACTACCCTTTCCTTTCATTCTCACACCATCACACTTCTATACCTCAAACTTTATGGTCCTAGTGGTACTACTAAGTCCCTTGAAGTCCTAGGAGTCGAGATAGCTAAGTCTTGAAGTCCTATCGAGTTCCTTTTTGTCAAGTAAACCCTAAAACCCTAGAAATACCCACATTAAACCTTACCTTGGTCAAGTAAGCTTAAATTTTGATCCTAATAGTTATATTACAGTACTAGGATAGTATTAGGATGTGTTAGAACCTTTGAATAAGCCTTGATCATTTTCCTTCAGGATTTTTCATTTTAAAACTCTAGTTTAGGTCGAATCCATGTTTTTATGCTATAAGCCCTTTTCATAAGCTATAAGCTGATCAAGGTAACTTAGATAAGCTAATATTAGTTAACCATAAGCTAGGATAAAAAGTAAAATAGTTATAAACTTAAAAGGACTAGTTTTGCAAAAGTTATAAAGTAAAGGGTATTAATGGTATATTTTGAAAATTTAGAATTCCAAGGATCATTTATGCCATTTTCTTGAAATATAGAAGTATAGGGACTAATTTTGCAAAATTTAGATAGTTAATAATATAAGTTTATAAGTTTAGGGTATATTTTGTAAATATATAAACTATAAGGGTATAAAGTAAAAATATTTTCATGTAAATATAAAAACCTATTTTAAGTTAAAAGCATAACACAATACTAGGGAGCTTCATGTGAGGGGTATCATGTGGATCTTTCGTTTTGACGAGTATGCTGGGTTTACGAATTAAAGTGCCCTGGCTCCTCAAACGATTATTGCATGATCTCTGAATTATGATGGCCCGAACGGTGTTATGTT
>JARVZY010009436.1:0-28229 GCA_030686995.1 Artemisia argyi
AAGTAACGAAATGGAATCAAGAATAGTTAGTACAAGTTGTAGGAGTAAATAAGATTAATCCCATCTCTCGAATCTACAATAAGCATCGCCCATTCGCCTCGCGGTCCCATTTCAGGATTGCATAGCTGGGGATACACTATATCATTTGATCAATTCAACGTGATCCTAAATTGAACAAACATCTTTTTCTTTTTTGGGACAAAAGTTTACTTCTTTCTTATGTTACGAGTAAAAGGAGGAGGACCGCATTTAGATCGATGAAAGATGGGTTAATAATTATTAAATTTTACGCATTTTTTATCACAACAAAAAAAAAAAAAAAAAAAAAAAAAAAAAAAAAAAAAAAAAAAAAAAAAAGTTTTACAAAACTTATAATTTTTTATCCTTATGTTGAGAAAAATAATTTCAAATTGTTTTAGAAAATTGATTTTTTGGGGTTTGTTAATCAGTAATGTCGTGTTCTCTTTACTTTCATTTTTAGAATTTTTTTAGAAAGGGTAAACCCTTTTATAAGATCGATCTTAACCATGCAAGTGAAAGGAAAACACAAAAGAATAACAAACTGAGACTTACTACGTCCGTATGAGTTATGTCCCTTTTTAATTCATTTGTAACTCAAACGATAAATCGTGGCTATGAGTAGAAACAAACACCACAATAATCAAACTAGCTACTTCGTCAAACAACCACATCAAATTTGGTAATGTCAATATAAGAGGCCATGTAGTTTAGGTATCATGTCTAATTCAATTTAATATATCTACAAAACTACATAGTAGGATCGTATTTACGATCATTGAAGCACTGTCGCTAACAATCATACAAGTTACAAGCCATATTTGACGACGAAATTATGAACACAATTTTGCATAATCTCTTGTCATACTAATTACAATTAATAAGTTAATAGTGAATTTTATTGGCCAACCACAACATAAGTTATTATACACTTAATTCCAACGAGGAAAAAAACTCACGAGTACTTCTATGTTTTTTTTTCCTACTCACAAAAGTGCTCGTTCAATTTTTTTTTCCTACTCACAACAAAAGTGAGCCATTTAATTAGTTCAATATCAGAACTTTTATTTGAAAAGGACACTTTTTTTTTTTTTTTTTTTTTTTTTTTTTTTTTTTTTTTTTTTTTTTTTTTTAACAAAAGATATATATAGTTTTAGTGATAAACCGATAAATGTGAGAAATTAAAAAAAAAAATGATTTGTAACTTCCAATAATTTTTTATGTAAAAATTAATATTTATTTACTTAATTTGAAACTGATTCAAAGTTATAAAAACGTAACATTTTGTTCATATTACTTGCATAATCTTATATACTAGCAAAAAATTAGATTTATCTTATAGGTTCAGTGAATTACACTTAAATTGGTTACAACATTTTCAATCAGTCATCGATAATGAATAAAAAATATACATTTTGACGTATAAAACTTATGAGAAGTGTACTTAATCAGTGTAGTATAGCCAAAGTAAGAGTCGGGATTGATCATTCAACTCGGGGAACGAGGTTCAACTTTGTTGACTAAGAGAAAAAAACTTGAATTGGACAGTTTGTTTGAAAGCATAAAAATCACGGAAAATAAAGTGCAAGTGTGAATTAGAGACACTAAGGTAGTGTTTGTTTTTTCTTAAAATGTCTTAACAGGCTCTTAATGAGCCAAACCTCTTAATCGGTCAGACGTTTTGGTGTTTTTTTGTTTTTTTTGTTGTTTTATTTCTTTTTTTTTCCGGACGCTGTCAGACCAAAAAATATTTTAATGGTAATTGCTATTAATGCCTCTCGTTGAAACAAAATTAAAAAAAAAAAATGTTTCACTCTCCCATTCCCTCCCAACCTCTTGTATTTGTTCTTTTTTGTTACATTCATATTCAAACGTTTACGCCTCAGATTTAGATTCAGATTCAGATTCAGATGTGCAGTTTTGATTCAGATTCAGAGACTTTTAAAAAACAAACAGCACCTAATTTAACGTTTGAAATAATATGTTTCATGCATAATTAAGTACAAGACCCAAATGAAACTTAAAATTTACATATGTATGTTTGGCGCGAGAGATTATGGAGGCTTAAAATTATTTTGTTGAAAAATAAGCTTTAATCAAAAAACAATATTTGTTTGGGTGACAAAGATTGTTGATTACTTTAGAAGAATAAGTTTCTAAAATCAGCTTTTAAATATTCTGGAAATAATTTTTCACAAATTATGTTATTTTACACTTTTAATCTAAAAGTATAGCTAGTTTGTCAAACACAACTAATAATAATAATAATAATAATAATAATAATAATAATAATAATAATAATTGATGAGGCGAAAAATGATCCATTTTTAGAGGGTTATTTGAGCCCCAAATTGAATTTATTTAATCAAATATTGCCTTAAATCGTTCATTTTGTGATTTTAGGTACTTTTGGAGTGAATTCTGGAAAAGGAAGCATTTTGAACGTTTTTGGAGCATAAAAGTAAAGAAAACGGCAAAGTATTAATTTTCCTTGCTGGGAACAGTACCTGACGGCGTCACAAGCTTCTTCATGACGGCGTCAAGAGAAAAACAAGAGGTGAAGAGGATAGAGTCCATGACGGTCCAGAATGTTTTTACACTAGGGCATGGCGGCGTCACCATAGGCCGTCATGATCCCTTTACATGTGACGGCCCAGAGGAAAATTGCTTTTGACGGCGTCAGATCTGGATCTAGGCAATCTGATATTATTATGGGCGGCGGGTTGACGGCGTCAGAATTCTCTTCTTGAAGCCGTCACAATGGAAAATCTATATATAGTTTTGTAATTTTCATTCATTAAGAGAAGATAATTAGAGGAGAAACCCTAGCACGATTTTTATCAGTATTTTCAAAGGATTTTCACCCTTTGAAACCTTTCATGTTCAATTAAGATAAGTATCTTTTCAATTCATTCAATATGTCTATGTGTTGTTTGAATATATCTTACGCTTGTCTTGATTTTAACATGCTAGGCTAGATCTCTTGTGTGTTTGCTTAGATGTAGTGAAACCTAGATGTTGATTATAGGTTGATTGCTTGTTTATAGTTGTTACGGATGAATGATTTCGATGTTAGGCTTAAGAAAACTGGCAGACTTCCATAGTGTAACTTGCTTGAACGTCTTAAGAAACATGAACCAATGCGTACTAGGTTTTTATGGTTGTATTTAATGCATGAGCGAATTCTAGTGATCCCATGTTAGGAGCTTCTTGCAGGCTCGACATAGGAGTGAAGTAGGAGCTTATAGAGTTGGGGAAGTACGTACGCCACCCCACGATTGGTATTAAGGAATATAACCCGTCATCCACGCAACTGTAACAAACTATCAACCTGTAAAAGATATCTAGGGAGTAATGAAATCTAAGTAAACACAATTTTCCCATTTATTGTTCACACCACTAGTTTATTTAGCTTTATTTACGTTTTTGTTATTTTATTTTGATTGCATCTTTAGTTATTGGGTTAGTTGACTAGCAACTAATTCCGCCCACTCTTCCAAAACCCGAGATTTTACTTGCTTTTCATAAAATATAAAAATACAAATCAATCATCCCTCACCTCTAGACCTAGTTTTTAGGCTTTCTAATCCTAGCGACACTATTCCTGAGTTGAACGATCAATCCCCCGGTACTTGTCACTATACTATACTACAACGATCAGGTACACTGCCTGGTGGGGGTTGTAAGCTTCTCGAGATCTCTCGAGAGGTAAAGCCTGGTGCAATTCACACGCATTAATAATAATAATAATAATAATAATAATAACAATAATAATAATAGATAAAAAATACAAAAAAATACAATTTTAATCTTTTTCAGTAACAATACCAGTATCAGCAACAGCACAAGCAGCAACAACAACAACAACATCTATTTTTGCATAACATCCATGAGTATGAAGATAAATCGAAACATGATGTAAATAGCTAAGGTAATTACTAAATAGTCAAATATCTGAGGTAATTGTTGCAACAAAATAGTCTTGTATCAACGCGCCGCTTATACCACCCTAGTCCACCTTTATACTCAATTTTCAAAGTAATTTGAGGAAATGAATAGTACGTAACTTATTGTTACTTTTTTATTTTCACAAGTGATGGGGCATTTCAATTATTTTCACAAGTGATTGTAACGTCGAAGTATAGACCGATATGTTTTACAAACAAAATCTTAAGACTGAAAATACCCGCAATGAAGTCGGCTCTACTTTACTCTTTAAGAACATTGGAAATCATTTTGTAGAAAAAGAAAATCCCAAGCCGCGGCGATAACTTTAAGCTCATGCTAATTGTTGAGGAATCTAAGTTATATTATACATACTTGAAGGTTATATAAGTTAGCAACCTACCATCTTTGCTAGAGTTCCTAATTTGTTTCTCATTCATGTGTGTATAACATCATTTTAAACCTGTTTTTTCACACACGTAGGCAGCAGCGTTCACTTCACATAATGTATATATATGTATGTATAATAATAGTACTATCATGAAAAATTTATTTTCTCATATAATAACACTAATGTGAAAAAATCATTAAATGAAATGTGCATTATCATCTATAAAAAGTTAAAATTTAAGGGTAATATATAAATTGTAGTGCAAGTATGAGCTTGAGACCTTTTGTTTAATTTGACACATATATTTTAAAATTATTTTTCCGTTGGAACAATTATATATCACCAACTTTCTTACTATGTTCTTGAGTATCATTTAAGGAATGAAAATAAAGAAAATGAAGTGTAACAAAATAATGTGTTTTCTCGAGTATCACTTAAATAGAAAAACAAAAACGAAATGACTGAAAAAAGGGCTATTTGCTTGATTTTAAAATGAAATATTTCCTTTCAAAATTGGCCTAGAATTTTTTACTTTTTATTTATTTATTTATTTATTTTTACCAATAAAACTTACAGAAGTGAGCATTAAAGGTAATATATCACTAACTTTAGCCATCGGAGAAATTAGACTTTCATTTGACACATAAAGGTAAAATCAGGCCGAACCGAACCGACCTTATTCAGTTCGGTTTCATTTTTGTATAGTTATCTCGGTTTTAATCGGTTCGGTTCGATTTTGGTTTGGTTCGGGTCAAAAAACACTTTTTTTTCGGTTTTACTACACATTTTAGATGTTCAAGAATTAAAATTAGTGTTGAAACCGCATGTAATTTCTCATGCAAGTTTTAACTAAAAAAAGGCGAAAAAGAACATGGAAAAAGAAATATAAATAAAGTTTGTTGAAAACATATGATGCGTGGGAATCGCAACAGGCTTTACCTCTCGAGGGATCTCGAGAAGCTTACAACCCCCACCAGGCAGTGTACCTGATCGTTGTAGTATAGTATAGTGACAAGTACCGGGGGATTGATCGTTCAGCTTAGGAATAGTGTCGCTAGGATTAGAAAGCCTAAATACTAGTTCTAAAGGTGAGGGATGATTATTTTTGTGTTTTTATATTTTATGGAAAGCAAGTTAAAATCTCGGGTTTTGAAGGAGTGGGCGGAATTAGTTGCTATTCAACTAACCCAAAACTAAGATGCAATCAAAATAAAATAATAAAAATGAAAATAAACTAATTATACTAAGGTTGTGAGCAGTAATTGGAGAAAATGTGTTTACTTAGACTTCATTACTCCCTAGATATCTTTTACACGTTAATTACTTGTTATAATTGCATAGATGACGGATAGTATTCCTTAATACCATTCATGGGGTGGCATACATAACTCCCCAATTCTATGAGCTCTTATCTCCTCCTACACCATGACCCAGCACAACTATAGGGATTGTAAACAGTGGCTCATGCATTAAATACAACCAATAAAGACCTAGTACGCCTCGGTTCATGTTTCTTAAGACGTTCAAGCATGTTACCATTTGGAGATCTGCCAGTTTTCTTAAGCCTAACATATAAAATCATTCATCCAAGAACAAGAATAAACAAGTAATCAACACATAATCAATATCTAGGTTTCATTAGATCTAAGCAAACACAAAGGAGATCTAGCCTAGCATAATGGAATTGATACAAGAACAAGATATAGACAACCAACACATAGACATATTGATTGAATTAGAAGAACACTTATCTCAATTACAATGCAAGGTATCAAGGGTTTGGAACCCTTGAAAAACCTGTAAAAGTTGCACCAAATTCGTCTTTAGGGTTTCTCCAAAACTTCTCTCTTTTTAATGTAAAAACTAGAAAACTATATATAGGAAAACTGGGCTGACGGCGTCAAGACAACCATGTGACGCCGTCTCTCGCCGCCAAATACTTCCTCGGACGGCCTTGATCTACTTATGACGGCCTATGTGACGCCGTCATCAACCACGGTATTTTATTCTTGGCCTTTTGACGCCGTCAGGATGACTTTTGACGCCGTCATCAACTACGGTATTTTATTCTTGATGTCTGACGCCGTCAGGGTATAACTCTTGACGCCGTCACCTAGTGTTTCCAGCATGGAAAATTGATACTTTGCCGTTTTCTTCACTTTTATGCTCGAAAAACGTCCAAAATGGCTTCTTTTCCAGAATTCACTCTCCAAGTACCTAAAATCACAAAAGGAACGATTTAGGGCAATATTTGATCAAATAAAGTCGGATTCGGGCTTAAATGACCCCCTAAAAACGGATCATTTTCGCCTCATCATATACCCTTACACTTGAGATTTGCTTGTCCTCAAGCAAATGTGCTTTTATTCTACTCAAAAGACAAGTTAGGGGTCATTTAATACTAATATAAAAGTAATTACAACAAATAATCGTTCCACTAAAGACCAATAGAAAAGCACGAAGATCATACACAAGCACCTCACAAATAGTGTTTAGATACTCACATGTCTCGGGTGTAATAAAGTAATATAACTTTATGGAAATGGAAGATATCTCTCACTACCTGTCATAGCAAAATAGATTACCATAGGCTTGGGAAAGGATCAAACCTCCACCACATGGCGTAAGCACCTAGGATAAACTATCAAAGAGGTCTTTTAAAGGGTTGTAACGTTAGGTATAAGGATATGAATTACACGGTTTTGTTGGATAAAGGAAGTTTTACTGGTGGCGAGTTAACAATCTTGGTTAATTACATGTACAATATGTAGAATACTAATTATGTTGGAAACATGTTCAAGTGGTGTAGAGTGATGCGTAGAGATGAGGAGGAGGGAGGAGAGGAGAGAAAGAGAGGAACCTTGAAAGGAAAAGGAAAAGATTAGATTAAAATCAAATGAAGGTCCAACCCTCTCCACATGTGGAGAGGGGTATTTATAGTTACAATATTACGCCCACTCCCGGGCTGTGGATCAGGCATACAGTGGGTGAAGACCCGTTCCTTCTTCCACGGTGTTACTTAATCTAATACTAATTAACTAATATACTAACTAACTACGAGCTACCTTAATGCTATTACAATCATTAGGTGACCGAGACTTTTATAGGAATATTTGTATTCCTAACAATCTCCCCCTAAGCGAGGTCACCTTTGAAATTAAGCTCTTTGTTCTTCAAGCATTCTTTTGATCTTGTAGCTCGTAGGTTCTGATTCTTCACTTTTCAGCACACTTTGTACATCCAGCAATGGACTTGTGATTTGAGTTCCTTTGCGATGTGTGATCTTTGAGCTTCTTTGAGATCATCAGCCAAAGTAAATCTCCAAGCTCATCCATAGTTGTATTGCCTTCATGTGATGTAGTGACTAAGGACCATCATGCTCACACCCTTCTAGATCAGGAGACTTTGACTTAAGAGTTGTGGATCAGGAGACTTTTTCATCAGAGTTGCGGAAACGTTGTTGGTAGTCTCTCAACATTTGTTGTAGCAAGTCTCTCATCGTCATTAATAGTGAAGAGGATGTGTGTGAGCATGAGGTATGGATTGACCCGATTCAGCTGGAAATAGGAGCCATCAACGCCATCTTTATATGTGACCCTGAAATAAAACAGTTAGCAATAAAGATAGAGAACGAATATGGCTTTGTCATTCATTCTGCGAGGACAGACTACCCTCCGGTTTTGTGAAAACCGACCTGTGATCAGGTAGAGTCTCTTTTAAAGAAGACTCTCCTTGACAGGAATTTCCAGCTTGTAGTAATGAATTTTCCAAAGAATCCACTTTGGAATCTTCATACTAAGCATGTTCTCATACCGGAACGTCTCAAAGCAGACAGCACGATAGAGTGAATCGGTGAATTGATATTCACGGATTGATGAGAAATTGATTTATAGAAATCACTCGCGTGTCATATGATAAACATTTTTTGAGACACGACGAGAGTTTTTAGCTTAGAATCACATTTCCATCAAAAGTACTTTTGTTTGAAATATTGTACACAATCAATGTGCTAGAAAAGTTAGTTTGTGAGCACATTGAAAGGTTTTAGCAAAAGTATCCGTCAATCCATATCCTAGAACAAGTTTGATTCAATGTTGAATCGCACCATTGTTGCTTTCCAGTTGTCACTTGATCATTGTGAATATTTTCACATGTCACATGTCACCTACCAAGAGCTTGAGTGATGTTCGCTCTAGAAGGATTTCCATCTTCATTGTGAATATTTTCATATCACTCGGATGTTCTGGCAATACCACAAGGATAATGCGTAGGACTCTAAATATTTTATCTTATTTTCCACATTATGTGAAACAATAAGCATATTTGGAATGTGTCCTAACGAGATTTATGGATGATCTCATGGCTCTAGACTCAATAGTGCGTTTTGATCCGCTCCTGGAGACTGGGGAGGCGTCTCCTGTTTTAGGTATCAACATAGCTCGCAATGAGCGGTCGATACATTGCACAGGGTTCCCCGTGAGAATGAAACAAGCTCTTTTAAGAGAACTTGAGTGGTTGGGAAGTTTAGTGCAGTGCGTCACTGGGTCCATGACGTCTTGTCTTCAATACCGGTGTTACCTTAGTAACCGCCAGTAGATTATGAATTGAACCCGGTTTCTGCCCTAAAGTTGAATATATGGAGGGCTATTTCTTTTCACCCTTTCTCATTTCATTTCTTTTTCATTCTTCAACCCCTTCAGTGCTTACCGAGACTTCACCACTAGAACCTTGTTGGGTTTGTTCCAGTCCTAGCTCTATCTCAGTCTGCACTCTTCCCTTTCTCACTTTACTCCTTTTTTTTTTTTTTTTTTCAATCATTCCTAAGGACTTCTAATCTATCTATGGATTGTCCCTGGGAAGATCCTTCCGGTTCTGGTGGATCATGGGAACTTATACCTAACCTTAACCAACCTTATAACTCCGTGCATTAAAGTAAATGGTCGGTCTTAGGTATTACTTCCACAAACGCCTTTTGCTCCCCCTCAATATGTGCATCGATATTCGAAAGTGTTTAGCACATATGTGGGAGCATATTATTGAGTCGAAAAGATCACATTTGATATCAGATTGCATATTTAAATCACATTCTCTCCCCCGATCAAAAATTTCAAATTTATCGAGATTTTTGATCTCAATTGATTTAAATAATTTAGAAAGCGTTTTGAGAGAGAAATGCGGTCAATTTTAATATTTTCTGATAAAAGGAACTTTTTCTTGCTCCCCCTCAAACTGTGAGGGAGGTTGTTATGTGTCAGATTTGAAGAGTTTGCAAAAGATTCGAAGTTTTAATGAAAACTCTTTGAAAAATTTACTCATTCTGACACATAACCATCACAAATCGGATTGTTGTTTTTGTTTTGTACAAAGTGTGGGGAGTTTTGTTGATACATAAAATTTTGAGAAATCACTCTCCCCCTCAATCAATGACGGATGTTAAAGCATAAATATTTTCATAAACTATTAACGTCATTGATTGAGTGAAAATTTTATCAAACTTTTTAGTTCAAGTTGATTTTCATTCAAAATTTCATGGTACCACCAAGTTTGGCACAAACACTTTCCGGAAATATCATAGAAGGGAAAGTATTTGGCAATAAAAAGAAGATTTCTCTTCTTTATCAAGAAATAATGCACTGAAGCGTACATTAGATCGAGGGTGCATGAATATAAAGTAATTCACGCTCGGATGAACGGCACCCTTTGTTAGGAACAACCGTCTTTTTGGCGACGTGTTTTCCTTAATGATGAAAACCGGGTTGCTATCTGAAGTAATAGCAAACCATATTTAAATAATGTTTAGAGATACGACATGTTTTTGAAAAGAACTTTATTTGAAACCGAAAAACTCTTGCTCAAGCATATGTATGATTCCGTGTCATTATTGAATGACATTTCTAGAATCGTACATAATATCGATTATACAAGAGACATGTCGAGAGAAAATAAATTTTTTTTTTTTTTTTTTTTTTTTTTTTTTTTTTAGGTTATATAAAAATATAGTTATCTATACATATATATATATATACTTATGTACATAATGCAATATAGGATGCAGAAGGCAAGAGAAATGTTAATAAGTGTATACAAGGAGGGCCATAAACAAATAACAGTACAACACAAACATTCCAGTCAACACACATAATTGAGACACTGCACCCCATTACTGATCTCATTACTCAGTACGTTGGAGAAGACGGTAGTCCCCTTCACGAACTCTGCCACCAACGTAGCACTCCAGGCTTCGGAAGATTCTTCGTGTCTTTAATCTCTTGCGGATGCCAGCCAAAAAACTCTTGTTGCGGGTTGATTCATTTGCAGTCCAGTTATTGGTATATCGTCTAGTTCCCTGGGCATAGACGTGGTATTCTTTCACTCTGAAGTCCAGTGCCTCTTCGACCAGACGCAAGGTACCGTCACTGAACTTGTGTATTTCATTGAAGCGCAAAACTATGGGCACATTGTACTTGTCTCGAAATACAGTTGCAAGAGGAGATTCAATGACAGTAAAATCTGCAACCCGTTCCAGACTGCTAACATTCCATAGGGGTCTTGTGAGGTTGAGCTGAGATTGATAGCTTTCGATACCAAGCTGAAAGTCTTCGACCCGTTTCCTGATGACGATGCCCCGGATCCAGTGAAGTACAGCAAACACAAGAGTCTTCATTGCCCGTGATGGTAGATGATGCAGCTTCCCTTGAAGATGGAGGAGGTACAAGTCTTCGAAATCATTAGGGCGTAGGTGTTTGAAATCCCCTTCAGATATGGTGTAGTCCTTGAAGTCTGCTCGTCTGAGTGTAATGCTTTTGAGATAGTCATATCCATAGATGGGATGTATTAGAACCTTAACCACACTAATGATTTGAAGGGGTGAGCGAACTGACTTTCGGTCGCCTGGAGCTTGAAACCGATCTATGTAGAACTGTTGTTTCTTCAACCACCAGTGTGAAATGCCCAGAGATGCAGAGATGTTGTAGTCGCATTCTTGAATACTCCACATACTGTCGGGGACCAACTGTTCCAATCCGATGTCAGAATAATGGGCAGCTTTCATCTTTGTGATGGACAGGGCTGATTTGCATTGTCTACTCCCAAGCTTAAGATATTCAAGGTCTTTGTTGAAGAAGAATTCTGCTTGGATAGTGACATTTCCTGGAGGCCCACCCAAGGGAAGAGGAGAGTTGTAATTATACTTCTTCATTCCTTCATCCACAATGTCATTGAACATCTTGTGGCACTCTTCCATCTGGTATTGTAGATGGTTAACATCCTGATGAAAAGCTTTGACAATGTTGAATGCTGGGCCTTCCAGGTCCTTCTGAGTGAGCTTAGAGAGACCCTGTTTCTTGCAGAACCATGCGATGAATGTTCCCATATCACCAGTTTGGGAAAGTAGGGAATCTTCAGAGGGTGGAACAAAACTGGTGGTGATTGCATTGATCCAGTTGTTATCATTGGTTGGCAAATCAGAGGAAGGAATCGTCCAGTCGGGCTCAGGAGATTGTGGTTTGCTGTCATCTGGTTTCCACCATGTCTCTTTGTCATCTTTGGTTAAGGGAACTTGAGGTGGATCAGTGGTGTCCGTCCTGGTGAATGATTTCCACCACTGTCTTCCAGGAATGTGAGTAGTAGAAGCATCATCATCTTCGTCATCGGATGACTCATCATGTTGTGGTGTGACGGAAGCTTCATTAAAGACATGATCTTCAGTGGCATGAGATGCAATGGAGGTCGCACCTGCATCAAACGTAGTCCAAGCTGCATACTTAACATGTTTTGCTTGTTTAGACGGAGCGGACTTGGTTGACTTGTCAGTCTGATGTTTTTGAGATGATGATGAGGTGGGTTGTGATGATCTGCCAGGAGCATGTGACCCACCAGGCAGTGAAGAAGTGCCTGATGGACCAGATGCCCCAGCAGGTGGTGGAGGTGGAGGTGGTTGTGGAGGTGAGCCAGATGGTGGTTTAGGGTGACCCTGTCGCCGCTGTTTTCTTTTACGTTCAATCTCCATGTCCCGGGCGTGTTCCTCAGCATCATCTTGTAGAATTGAGGCCTCCAGTGCCTTATACAGCTGTATGTGAGCATCGTGTCCTGTGTGTTGACCCTGCTGATACATACTGTGCTGCAGAATAACCTTCATGTCATAGATGGGAAGGTCTTTGAACCTGGACCTGAGAGGGGCTTCGAGAGCAACATTGACAGCTTCAGCAACTTGTTCGTTGATTGCCCTAGATACTTGTTGTTCAAGATCGAGATGCTCCAACCTGTATAATCTGCTGCTATGATTGGTGATTGTTTGTGGCAGTTTAAGGTTTACAAGGGTTTGAAGCAGAGTGGCGTGTTTGTCCAACTTCTCACGAATCTCAAGATTATCTTGAACAGCATTAGCCGTCAAAGCAGCTAAAGTGTCCAGATCTAACTTCTTCTCAGAGTCAGCAGGAGCGGCAGATGCAGACGGTTTCTCTTGCGTGGCATCAGCTTGTGGGATGTCATCTTTATTGGGACCCACCGTAGATGTTGGTGCAGACTTGGTAGGAATGGTGGAGTTGTCTTGTACAATAGGCACATCAACCATTGACACAACTTCTGCGTGCTCATCACCGGACTTATCACCTTCAGCATCATCTGGCTTATCCATGAGGAATTGATCGCCATAAGTGTCCAGATTCTTGTACGATGATAGTGTACCGGTGGGGCTGTCAGGTATCACCTCGAGCTTAGGATCATCTGTTTTCATTTTGAGGTTACCTTGGATATCCGGATATGCGGTAGATACGAACTCATCATCGAGTGGATCAACAGGGGGAGCAGAATCAGCCGGTTTATCCTGTACAGGTTGTTGGCTGGTAACATCTTGTGTCGAGAGATGTGGTTCATCACCTTTGGGAGCAGAACTGGTGTCAGTTTCAGAACTGCTGGATTTATCGGGTTGCCCGAGACTTGGTGAGGAAACATTTTCAGAAGAAATCTTAGCCGATGAGGATGTGGGTGAGCGTCTTTTGAGAATAAACTTGGTACTGGTTGATTTGGAGGCAGGAGATGATATTTTCAAGAGGGTGTGTGCTGCTTGTTCTTCTGAGGCAACATCCTTACCTTTACCGGTCACTTGCAAGATCTGTGACGATTTATCAGACTGCGGTTCTCTAATGATGACCCCACTGACTGGTGGAACCGGTGGCATATAAGTTTCCTTCAAGCTTTCAGCAGTTGCCATTTGTACCATTTCTTCTTCAGTCAGAGGCAACTGAGTGGAGCAAAGTGCAGGATTGGGGTCTTCAGCACTTGGAGATTTAGTTATTGAGCTGGTTCTTTTACCTCCAGTGGTCTTCTTAACCCTCTTGGAGCCTTCAGAGGAAGCAGCCGAGGTATTACCACCTTTGCGTTTCTTAGATGCCGATCTTGCGGACTTAGTGGAAACGGCTGGCTCATTAGGGGGTGCTTCCCGACTTTTCTTTAGATATTTAAGATATTCCTCATAGTATTGAGCAGACAGGATATCACGGGTTAGAAGAGCAGTGGGAATATCCATGCCGAATATGATCTCTCGAGTGCTCTTTGAGTCATATTTGAGGAACCCAAGTGGATGTTCGTCAGTAGGTTGATGAAGAGGGGATTCTGCTCTTGGATGAAATTTAAGAGATCGCTGAAGGCTCAGTATGACCAGCTTAGTAAACCTAACGCTTGGGATCGAGAGCTTGGCTGATCTTTTCTTGCCGTCTTTGTGTGCTTCAAGGTTAGCCTTGTCTACCAAGAAAGAGTGGATGGACTGACTGAATTCCTCCCAGATTCGTTCAGCAAAATTGATGTTCTCACTGTTGACAACCCCCCAGAGAATTTGTAGAGAAGGAGCTCTAAGTCTCTCATATCCTGATGTTTTACCAGTCAGACACAGGTTGATTAGGCTTGCAACTGCTCTCCATGGTTGATAGAGGTCATGTGTGATGACAGCGGAAAGTGTGGATACTTGAGTGGGGTATCCAAGTTCATTGACGAAGTCAATAAGAGTAGCTGGAGTAGGTGGGGGAGTATATTCAACATTATCACCCGTTGGTAGTATTTGCAGAGCGCTACCCAGTGTTTCCATGGTGATGTTTACCCATTGCTCATCCAGCTGGCACTTGTACAGGTTGGTTGTTCTGTCAAAGCATATAGTGTTCCAGAATTGTTGTATGTAGATGGAGGGGATTGAGGAGGATGCGGTAAAGGCATTGAAGAAGGTGGTATTTTTCAGTATGTCTAGGGCAACTCTGAATATGGGATGATTCTGAGGTCTATCCGTCTTAACATAGCAGTTACTTTTCCCAATAGGAATCCACTTGTTGAAAGGCAAAATGTCATCGTCAGTACGGACAGGTGGAGCCAAAGGCACTTCGACATTAGGTTCTGCCATAGGAGCTGCATTTGACAAACATCAACACAGAAGAAAACCATATGTGAAGGTGAGTGTTAGCAGTAGGAGAAACCCCAGAATTACATGGTAAGTCAGTAGGAACAAGGCCGAGGGTTACGTATTGCAAGTAATGAGTACTCAAGAGAATTATACAACACGTAGAGAAGTAGTTAGGACACCTAAACATTAGTGTCAAACACACCAACCCATGCATAAAACCTTAGATGTCTACACATAATCATACATCCAGACCACAACCAAAGGTATATGACAAAGTATGCCAAGAGAGTTTCCAGTTTGACATAAACGCAGAGCACTTAAGCGCAGACAAGAAACTTATTTAACCGCAACGATGTAATCCCAACCCAAGTTAACCGCAACAGGTAGAGATAACCGCAACCAACTGAATCGCAACTCGTGGTCAACGCACATCAAGTTATCCGCAAGTATAGGTAACCGCAGTCAATAAAATTAATCTAACCGCAACAAGATCTAACCGCAGTCAAGAACAGGATCTAACCGCAATTTAGAACATGATCTAACCGCAATCAAGAGCTAGATCTAACCGCAATCAAGAAATAAATCTAAACGCAATCAAGAAATAGATCTAACCGCAATCAAGAAATAGATCTAACCGCAGTCAAGAAATAAGTCTAAACGCAATCAAGAAATAGATCTAAACGCAATCAAGAACAAGATCTAACCGCAATCAAGAACAGGATCTAACCGCAATCAAGAACAAGATCTAACCGCAATCAAAAACTAGATCTAACCGCAATCAAGAACTAGATCTAACCGCAATCAAAAACTAGATCTAACCGCAATCAAAAACTAGATCTAACCGCAATCAAGAGCCAGAACTAACCGCAATCAAGAAATTGGTCAACACACAGTTAAGAACACACTCCACATTGCGTAACCTCTAATTGAACCAAGATTTGACACTTTAACTAGAACAGAGATCTAATAACCTAAGTACCAACATCATTTTTATCCCACCTATTATCACCAACACTACCCTTAGAGTAATCGACCTAACCGCAAGCCTATCAAATCCACGATCTACAATTCACGACTAAGAATCTCACATACACGCAATGAATAACATGAATAATAAAACAGTATGATCTAACCTATTAGACACCAATTCTTTAGTACGAAATAGTGATCACCGCGGATATCCACCTAAAATGATGCAACGAATGAGAAATTTGAGAATAAGGAACATAATAGCAAACGAGAAGATAGAATCACTTGACATACCAAGAATCGAGCACACTGGAATCACAGTTAAGACTTAATCGCAGCACTTAATAGCAAATGAGTGAATAGTGATATGAGTTATGATTAGAATTTTTCTAAACGCAAGAAATAAAGTTCCTTAAATATGGGATGAAATGTAAATTGCAAAATGACACATCTAGTCCCTGAACTCTACTTATCACTTAAAAACTACTAAAGCAAGTGTCCACGATTAGTCCCTGCAGTTATGAGATATGCCCAGGCAAAGAGGAAGTCAACAAGACTAACATAAAGTATCATGATGCACAATAAGAGATGCAACAGACTACATAAAGCAAGCACATAGGCACAATGTGACGTAACAGACTGTACACATAAAGTTAACCTGAACAAATTAATAAATGAAAAACAAACACACACAATGTACACACATCTATTGACATAGGATATAAACAGTGAATGGGTTAGTGGGTGAACAGTGAAGCCCGAGTCCTGAAACTGAGTAAACAGGAGTCTACATGATGTCGACTCACGTGTGAGCAGACATGTCTCTAGTAGCTGGATGTGTCAGTGTCTTTGGGTGCCACACACAGGTTATAGTGGGCCTGTTGTGTAATCCCTTTGTAACACCTGTATTAGTGGTACTCACACATGACCATTTGTGACCATTCATCACGAATGTTCTACCAGTTGGTATCCATATCCCAGAGGATCTAAACTTGTGACGAGTTTCATGCATGGTTACATTTTTGTGATGAGTAGTACTATGATCATATTTCCTTGGTCTATGTCTCAAAGGTTTAACAAGTTTAAGACCATTTAATATCTGAGATGTGGGTTTAGGCCTTACAGGGTTATTCAACCAAGGTTTTACGTCCACCTGAGAAACACATCGTTTATTCGAGAATTTGGATCTTTCAAAACTAAAAATCTTTGGTTGTCGAGTGGTAGTTTGATAGCAAACATTTTCCAAAACAGGTTTTCCCAAGATAGACGGTTTTGAAAGACTAAGTCTCTTTTGACTAGAAGCATTTGGTTGTCTAATGTTGGTTTGATAATCAACATTTTTCAGGACAGGTTTTCCCAAGATGGATGGTTTTGAAAGATTTAGACTCATTTGATACTTTGAAACTACACTTGGCACTGTGTGCATACTAGGAGTTTTAGTACATGTGGTCAGACTTAGAGTGGAGAAATCATCGTAGTTAGCAAGATGTGAAGTAGTCTGATTGATGTTCTCAGTATTAGTATGTTTAAGTGACTCATGTAGTTTATTACATTTCATCTTGAGATTCTCATCATCAACACGTAATTTAGTAATTTTGCAATTGGTTTCATACGCATTGTATTTCCATTTGGCGTCATTTCGTTGCTCATACATCTTGATTTGATACTTAAGACAGCTGATAGTTGAGTCCTTGTCATGCAGTTGAGTTTTCAGATTGTTGATTAGAAAATATTCTTTAAGATCAGGCAATTCGAGATTAAAATACGGTTTGCTGTTTTGAAAGCATTCTTCTTTACATTGTATTTCAAGTTCAAGATCAATGCAGTGTTTTTGTAATTGTGAAAACCTTTTTTGTAATTGTGAAAAACTTTTTTGAAGTTGATTAAATGCCTCTTTATCAACCATGGTCTGGTCCAGTGTCTTAGAAAACTCAACTTTCAGACAAGGGTTTTCATCAAACAAGTCATTTTTGAATATATCATACAGATCATTTTCTCCCCCTTTATAACACATATTTGTTGAATTAGTTAAGAGTAGTGCACTGTCAACCTGTCGTAACAAATTTGTGTTATAACTAAGATTGATTTGATCTGTATGATGACTTAGGTTTGATGGTGTGTTGTATTGATCAATTGACGATACCTCATTGCTTGAGTTTGGTGTGGGAATGTTCACCATAGCCTGGGTCACTGATTCAGCAGAAGTGACTCTATTATCATTTTCTGCATTCATGTGTTCATTTTTGACCAACTTTGCATCCACTGTTAAACCCAACCTCAAACTATCACATGCTTGCTCATCATGAGACTCGGCCTTGTCGTCATTTCCAAGTTCAAGTATTGGCTGTCTCTCAACGTACTCTTTAACCTTGTCCAGGTATTGACGTAGCATATCTCTAAATTGATCAACATCTATCTTTGTGTGTTCAGTGAAGCACTTCATAGTCATCTGACTGTCGTAATCATAGATCACGGAGTATTTGGAGTCAAAAAAATTATTCAGTTGTTTACTGAGCACTCCTAGGGCTGCAGTGGATCCCTCGTTAGATGTTTCTTTTCTGACCAATCGTTGTCGTAATTGATCCAAATTCAAGATCATGATTTCCGTGAATGATTGGACATCTTGACCGAAAAGTGTTATGAATGCACGTTCAAAACCCATTACGAATCCATTGCCCTCAAGCAGCCTAGAAAGATGTGATTGAAGTGTATGGAAGCATTCAATGTGACATTCTCTTGCCAGTTCAAGCAGTTTGTGTGACTGAGGAGGCTCATTCCCTTGAAAGTCCGAGCATGATTGTCCACCAGAGTCAACATACGATACTGGTCCTTTCATTTGAGGATTTACAAGGATGAAATCACATGTGAAGGGATAACCGCAAGATGTGCTAACCACAGGACCTAACCGCAGAAACTAACCGCAGTGTACTTGACCGCAAGATACTTAACCGCAATGAATTAACCGCAACACACTTAACCGCAATGAGTCTAACCGCAACACACTTAACCGCAATGAGTCTAACCGCAGAACTTTGAACCAAACGCAGGATATTTAATCGCAGAACCTAGACGCAACACGCAGGCTGAGGAAGACTTAACCGCAGAATCTACTCGCAGAGACAAACGTCCAAAACTGTCACTTTCATTGCGTTTTGTTTGTATTCTCTAAATAGTAACCGCAGCAATCAGAACTTAATCGCAACCAGTCAATGGAACAGTGGACTTAACCGCAACCTAGAAATTCGCCTAAAACCAATTCCAAACTTCAAATATCTTGATGATATTGTAACACACTCTACACTACAATGTTCCACAAACACTAATGAACATAAAAGGACATCACAAACATGTATAACAACACAAGAGGGATAAAACCAAGATGTTTTCCAAGAAAGTGGCACCAAACTCACAAAACCACTCAAAACATCATCAAATTCGATTCTACAAGGCCCTAAGATGAAACCTTGGCTCTTGATACCAATTGTAGAATACTAATTATGTTGGAAACATGTTCAAGTGGTGTAGAGTGATGCGTAGAGATGAGGAGGAGGGAGGAGAGGAGAGAAAGAGAGGAACCTTGAAAGGAAAAGGAAAAGATTAGATTAAAATCAAATGAAGGTCCAACCCTCTCCACATGTGGAGAGGGGTATTTATAGTTACAATATTACGCCCACTCCCGGGCTGTGGATCAGGCATACAGTGGGTGAAGACCCGTTCCTTCTTCCACGGTGTTACTTAATCTAATACTAATTAACTAATATACTAACTAACTACGAGCTACCTTAATGCTATTACAATCATTAGGTGACCGAGACTTTTATAGGAATATTTGTATTCCTAACACAATATGGCGTTGCTAAGCCAAGACTAGACTCGACTTAAGCTAATAAATGAAAAATAACAAAAACATAAAATAAACATAAAATGAAACGGGATGGTAGTCCGTATGTTTTTTTCTCTTTTCCTTTTTCTATTTTTTTTTTCTTTTGCATACACTCTTACCCTACCATCCAAAATAATACATCATAGGGGATGAGAATTCCCCTTACACTTGAATCTTTACATACTTTACAATTAACTAATCTAATGACTCGAATTAAGAAAATCAAAACACTTGGAGCACTTTTAAGATTAACGCACATATGGGGGTAATAATATTATGTTCTTCCCCATTACTCCATAAAACAAGTACTTACCCATGAGTCCCAATCATCCCAAAACAATATGTACAAGGATATGACTCGACTTAGCAACCACGTAATCAATTAGAAAGTTAACTTAGGGTTTAACAAATAACAATAATGCACTAAAAATGAGCGCATACACGGAAGGCTAAGGCGATTTGGTTGTACATTTAAGTGGGGTGTAACAAATTCTTCCTTTAAGTAAAATACTTAAAGTTAGAAACGAAAAGATAGGCTCGGAGGGGTGTACTAGGGGTTTCGTGTACTAAAAATGAGTACAACGCTAAGGGTGTGGGAAAAATTAGTTGACTTAACTAGCCAAGTAATATGGCTTAAATGGTCAAGTAATCATAATACGGGTTTAACACAAGGGTGATCCTAATGCCTCTTATCATGTAGTAAATCCTACCACACGAATGTAGTCTCACTAGCGGTCTCGGGATGCATCACTAACGCAAGTTCTAGAATCTAAATGCTACCGGTACACTCATAAGCACTAATAATGAATGCTTTTCCTATCAAATCTAAAGGCGAACCTCACATTTTTGGGTGGAAAATTTTTCTGAATATACGGTTATGTGCTAGTCATACAATCTCCTATCCATGAGACGCTTGCTATGGCTAAAGTTTCACTCCTAAATGTTGTAAAAAATTTTAAATTTGGCGCTAAAATTACACTAACAAGTATTTCTCATAGTTTTATTACACATCTACTATTAAACAAAACAAACTCAAGCGAAAGTGCATATGTAAGGTATCATCTTTTTACCCTCCCCTTACACTTAAGATGAACATTGTCCCCAATGTTCAAGTAAAGAATGTAAAAGTGAAAAAGTAAAGAGAATGAAATCAAATACTCCCCTGATTCGCTCGGTATGGATAATAGGATGGCCAGGTTAAATCTTCCTCCAAGAAAATGAACAATCAAAGCTTCCCTTCCAGAATATAAATCATCTCCTTGTCGAACATAACCTGTAAATCCTGACAAAATAGACAAGACAACCTCGCGTAAAATCGGCGGCATCCTATATAAGTTCCTAAATCCTAGAAAACAAAGTAAGATATAATGCTTGTGGAATGAAGTTTGCAGATTTCCTGGAGATTATAAAACTTAATAATTCACAAAAACCATAAGACTCCGTTAGAAAAACAAAACTGGTAAAATTTCCAGATTTTTGACTCCTGACGCCGTCAAGAGTAAACCCCTGACGCCGTCAGAATGGACCTGCAGAAATTCTTATGTTAAGTTTCCGGAAAATTTCTGGAAAAACTTGGTCCTACTTCCTAGAAAATCCTGCAAAACTTCATTATGACTCAATACAAGCATTTGACTCTAACAAATACGAATATACATGCTCATTTATTATTGCGGAGAATCATGATCGGTTTGTTTCTTAAAAACATATTTGGGGTTTCCCCTTACACTTATCTTTTGCAAAAAATACTTTTAGGTTGGAGTTAAGACTAGGCCAAACAACATAGTAAAGTATTTCCACATTTTATTTGAGAAACATGATTAACCAACAATAAAAACAAAACATGCATACGGAAGCAAATAACAATCAAACAAATAAAATCACACAAAACATGGGTTGCCTCCCAAGAAGCGCTTTTCTTTATTTACGAGTCTTGTAGCTAGACTCAAAGTCATGGGTTATCACGTGATTCCATCATTGGTTCCATTCTCCGATTGTATATACTCCTTGTAGAAACCAATCACCTTTTTCTCAATCGCCCCCATAATCATTTGGGCAAATTCTTCATCGACTTTATACCTTGGTCCAAGGGCCAAGCAATCTTTGTAATAAAGACTCCTCTTTTCCCATACATAGTCCATGCCCTTTTTCTTATCCACCTCATTAATATCCTCAAAAGCGCCAACGTTGTCCTTATCAAAACGAGATATAAAGCGAAACTCTTTCATCCTATTAGGCATCCTATAAGTGATACTATCGGTGTTACTTGCAAATCGGATCGTACCTTCTACCTCATCATATTCTAACTTAGACTCCTCAACAAATGGTTTGCCAAACACAACATTGGATAATCGACAATCAATAACATTAGCAAGATCCTCCACAATCATAAAGTCGGTGACAAAAGTGAAATTACCAACAAAGACACGTAAACCTTTAACTCTCCCGACAAAGTTACAAACTCCACCGGGGTACTTGGGATCCCTTCTAGGTTCAAGTCTTGTTTCCACTATATCATTATAAACCGTTGAGGACATAATGTTGATTGGAGATTTAAAGTCAATGTAAGCATTGCTAATGTGCCTATATCCAATCATACATGGTATCTTAGCATTCTTAGGATCGCCTCTCTTGATCTTAGGTTCAATTATGGTGAAAGGAGATCGCGGGTTATCAATAAGATTATTATAATATGCAATCTCCTCCTTAGTGGGGTATAGATTAAAGTAGTCGTTAAGCTTCGGATCCATTGCCTCCTCTTCTAGTCTCTCAACAATATTCACAAAGTCATTAGGCCCTAGGTCCTTATTTGAATACAAGGCGGTTGCTAGGTCACTAAATGTATGTTCCAGTTCAATCTTAACCAACCTATTAAGCTCTCTAAGCTCCCTAATCTCACTCTCAATCTGTTCACGTAACACAGCCACTTCTTCAGGGGAAAGGGGTGGATTCGCGTTTTCCATAATGGTCAACGGAATAGTCAATGAGGTTAATTTACTAACAGAGGCACAAAGAAATGAGATAGACTAAGGAAGACCTAAAAATAAAAATAAAATCTTGCTAGAAAGGAATCTAGCAAGTAGACCTAATAAAAAGAAATCCTAACCTAGACAATAACTATTCCCCAACAGCGGCGCCAAAAACTTGATGCGTGGGAATCGCAACAGGCTTTACCTCTCGAGGGATCTCGAGAAGCTTACAACCCCCACCAGGCAGTGTACCTGATCGTTGTAGTATAGTATAGTGACAAGTACCGGGGGATTGATCGTTCAGCTTAGGAATAGTGTCGCTAGGATTAGAAAGCCTAAAACTAGTTCTAAAGGTGAGGGATGATTATTTTTGTGTTTTTATATTTTATGGAAAGCAAGTTAAAATCTCGGGTTTTGAAGGAGTGGGCGGAATTAGTTGCTATTCAACTAACCCAAAACTAAGATGCAATCAAAATAAAATAATAAAAATGAAAATAAACTAATTATACTAAGGTTGTGAGCAATAATTGGAGAAAATGTGTTTACTTAGACTTCATTACTCCCTAGATATCTTTTACACGTTAATTACTTGTTATAATTGCATGGATGACGGATCGTATTCCTTAATACCATTCATGGGGTGGCATACATAACTCCCCAATTCTATGAGCTCTTATTTCCTCCTACACCATGACCCAACACAACTATAGGGATTGTAAACAGTGGCTCATGCATTAAATACAACCAATAAAGACCTAGTACGCCTCGGTTCATGTTTCTTAAGACATTCAAGCATGTTACCATTTGGAGATCTGCCAGTTTTCTTAAACCTAACATATAAAATCATTCATCCAAGAACAATAATAAACAAGTAATCAACACATAATCAATATCTAGGTTTCATTAGATCTAAGCAAACACAAAGGAGATCTAGCCTAGCATAATGGAATTGAGACAAGAACAAGATATAGACAACCAACACATAGACATATTGATTGAATTAGAAGAACACTTATCTCAATTACAATGCAAGGTATCAAGGGTTTGGAACCCTTGAAAAACCTGTAAAAGTTGCACCAAATTCGTCTTTAGGGTTTCTCCAAAACTTCTCTCTTTTTAATGTAAAAACTAGAAAACTATATATAGAAAAACTGGGCTGACGGCGTCAAGACAACCATGTGACGCCGTCACCTCACCGCCAAATACTTCCTCGGACGGCCTTGATCTACTTATGACGGCCTATGTGACGCCGTCACCAACCACGGTATTTTATTCTTGGCCTTTTGACGCCGTCAGGATGACTTTTGACGCCGTCATCAACTACGGTATTTTATTCTTGATGTCTGACGCCGTCAGGGTATAACTCTTGACGCCGTCACCTAGTGTTTCCAGCATGGAAAATTGATACTTTGCCGTTTTCTTCATTTTTATACTCAAAAAACGTCCAAAATGGCTTCTTTTCCAGAATTCACTATCCAAGTACCTAAAATCACAAAAGGAACGATTTAAGGCAATATTTGATCAAATAAAGTCGGATTCGGGCTTAAATGACCTCCTAAAAACGGATCATTTTTCGCCTCATCAACATATCAAAGTGTCCGTTTATTGATAGATAATTAAATGCTCGTCGCAATGGTGTAATTTTTTCAATTAACGATAAACGGTTTATGAGATATAGACGTTTTAGAAAGAGCAAATATATGGGTTTGTTATTTGATTAAATAAATGAATAATTAAGATTAGTCTATTAGTATACAAAATCTTTTTGATATTTAAATGATCTGTGCTCAAATCTTTATTGTATTTGAAATGAGGGTTTGGCCACACTTATTTTTTGAATGACAATTTTTCACAATTTGTACCACGTACATATTTCAAAATATATTTTATGAGAAGTGATGCTGCATCCACAAAAACTTCACAAAAATAAACCCACAAATATGATTTGTCATCTTTTGATTGGTTTCAACAAAGAGGAAAGAGAGAAAACATATAAAAACACACCAATCAAAAGATGACAAATCATTTTTGTGAATTTATTTTTGTGAAGTTTGTGTGAATGTATCACTTCTCTTTCATAAATGTCTTTGACTTGAACCCATACCTTGATAGACAACTAATATACCATTAGACCAAAGGCTTCGACGGCGTCACTTTGTAATGGGTCTTAAAACACTTGACAAATATAAAAAATAATATTTAAAAAATATATATATAGATAAGAAATTCTTTTAACGTAAAATATTTATAATATATTGTTCGCAGCAACACGTGATTTTAATATCCTTGTTTCTAATAAACAGCAATGAACACGAAGTATGATCGATAAAATTTCATTTTTAAAACAATGTGCCATAGTAATTCATTGTGAATGAGTTTAAACCGTTAATTTTAACAAACTAGACCTATAATGCATTGTCCAGAACTCCAGATAGCCCTGGGCTAACTATAAAAGCAGATAGTCATTGATCAACTTGTGTATGTTTTCCATCATATCCTTGACAAAAATGGCAAAACTAACGATCAACCATGAGTCATGGTTGTGGGTAGTAGTGAGCAACAATGATCTTACAGTTACGGCAGTTGTCACGATTTCAATACTAATATTGGCTGTTTTTTTGTACAAGTTGACACTTTCAAGCTCGTCACCACCATTACCACCAGGTCCCCGTGAGTTGCCAATTGTTGGGTACCTTCCATTTCTTGGTCGTGACTTGCACAAACAGTTCACCACCATGGCTCACGCCTACGGCCCAATCTTCAAGTTCCATATGGGAAGCAGGCGTTATATTGTCATAAACAACCTAGAGATAGCAACGGAGGTGCTCCGTGACCAAGACAATAACTTCACTCTCCGCATTCCAACACTTGCTGCCTCGATAATCACTTATGGAGGCAAAGATATATCATTTTCCAGTAACTCAAACTGGCATGACCAGCGTAAGTTATTGGTGAGTGAGGTCTTATGCAACAAGAATCTTGAAGCATGTAGTCCTTTCAGAAGATATCAAGTTAGAAAAACCATTAAGAATGTTTATAGTAAAATCGGGGCCACAGTCAACTTTAGCGAGATTTGTTTCTCAACAGAAGTTAACGTGCTCTGCAGCATGCTTTGGGAAAACTCGTCAGACAACATAGCCTTAAAAGACAGAAATCTGGGTGCTGAGTTGTATGTAATGGCATCAGAGATCATACAGCTTCTCCTACGACCGAATGTGTCTGATTTCTTTCCCTGTCTTGCATGGCTTGATCTACAAGGTGTCCAACGGGACATGAAGAAACATTTTGAAAAATTGGATAAACTTTACACAAACATATTCGAAGATCGAATTAAATCTAACTTAAAGAAGATAGATGATGGGATTGCCTTTGAGGGAAAGAAAGATTTCCTACAGATCTTGTTAGAACTCAAGGACCAGAAAAAGCTTAGCTTCGACCAAATAAAGGCACTTTTCACGGTAACTAATTAAGCTTAATTCAGTTATGTGAAAATCACCTAAATGATCGATATAGTAAAACTTTTCATGTATAAATTAAATGACTTTTGAATTCACATAACAGTTAAAGAGTACGCAAATACAAAAATAAACTAATTGATGATTTTGATGATTTGCTAATTTTTGGTGACAACTTGATTACATTTCATTTGTTTTATTAATCAGAACATTGTGATTGGAGGAACTGATACTACGATAGCATCGATAGAATGGGCAATGACCGAGATTATCAGACATCCTAAAGCAATGAAAAGGATTCAAGAAGAATTGGTACAAGTTGTAGGAGTAAATAACGTCGTTGAAGAATTCCATCTCTCAAAATTACAATACTTAGAGGCATCATTTAAAGAAGCATCACGGTTGCACCCTGTAGGGCCTCTCTTAAGCCCGCGGTCCCCACATGAGGATTGCATAGTTGGGGGATACACTATCCCAAAGGGCTCTCATGTCTTTCTGAATATTTGGTCAATGCAACGTGATCCTCGCTATTGGGATAATCCCTTGGAATTCAACCCCGACAGGTTCTTGGCCAATGATGAGACACACAAATATGGTTACTATGGGAAAAATATCAAGTTCGTTCCATTTGGATCAGGGAGAAGAGTGTGCCCAGGTATTTCATTAGCCGATAAAATGCAAATGTATATCTTGGCATCGTTCTTGCATTCATTCGAATGGAGCTTGCCCAAGGGTGAAACACTCGACCTCTCCGACAAATTTGGCCTGACATTAAAGAAAATTAAACCACTCATACTTATCCCATCTCAAAGGTTGCTTAACGCGGGGCTCTATATGTAATATTGTGCTACTTGTCCGTAAGAAAATTTAACATCATCTTCAAGACCGAGAGTATAAATATCGATCTACATGTTGGATCTTCATTTGCTATGTTAATAAAATTGTGTATGCATTACTGTTAACGTGTATACGACTCTTGAATAAAATTACTCCATATCAGTTTATCTTATTTGCATGTTATTGTTATCAAGCTTATATTCTTCAAAGCTTAGTTCTTACTTTTTAGTCCAGTTTAGTCTGGTTCAGAACCATAATTAGATCCGAGTCCCATTCTTTCATCTAATTATTGGCATTTCCAAACTTGAAGAATGACGTTGCTTTTGTTTTATATAAATTTACGAAAACTAATAAAATCTAAGTAACATTCTAGCTCCTGTTCGAGACTGAACTAGTTTAAACGGAACTCAACCGATTCATGTGTGTTTGATTTTCAGTTCCATTACCAGAAATCATTCTTGTCACATGACAACAACCAAAAGAAAATATGTACAGATGCAGTATAAAGTTTCAGAAAGTTAACTCTGTTGAGAAACAAATATTTTAAGCAAGTGACCTTTTTTTTTACGACATTTTATTGATAACACTCTAGCAAGAGACTAGAGGGAGAATAGAATTACAATAAAGTTGTAGAAGCATGCTTTGAATCACAATTCCAGTCTACCTAAAGATCAGCTTCTATTCCGGTGAACGATCCACGAGTGTGCATGATCTTTTATTTCATCACCAAGAGTTTCCTTCCTATGAGTCTTCGAGTCGAAGGAAGGTCTATTCCTATACGTCCATATGATCCAAGTTGTTGTTTGAATTTCTACATTGTAACAATTTTTTACCAACGTGTTAAGTTTTCCGATTCACTCCATGAGATTAAGCTAGGAATATCTTTAGGATAATCCCCCACATTCCACCAAACCAAAACAAGATTCCATAAATGAGCAGCCACTCGGCATTCCATAAATAAGTGAAGCGCAATTTCAGTGTCTTCATCACACACCGGATATCGAGTGGAATCAAGATCAATTCCGCAGGCATCAAGCTAGGTTACTGGAAGTGGGAAGACAGTCTAAATTGTAGACGCCATGAGTGTATGTTTATCTTGATTTGGGAGGTTTTTGTTCCATCTAACCAGATCAAGGGTTGAAGATATTTATCTCCAAGTGTCGACGCGTAGAAGAAGCAGAGAAGATGTTTGAGGGTTCCGGTTTGTAATCTCATCGATCAGGTGTGTTAAGCAAATGACTAACCTGCTGTCTAAAAGAGGCAAATAATGTAGCATCGAGAGCATATACAAGTTCACAAGATTATTTAAACAAATATTCACATAATTAGTTTTAAGTTTTTCGGTGTGAAGTTAATCATAAAGTTCTTAAGTAAGTGA
>JARVZY010009437.1:0-28231 GCA_030686995.1 Artemisia argyi
ACAAACCTGTTGTACCGCATAAGATATATCAAGGCGTGTAAATGTCAAATACTGAAGAGCTCCGGCAAGACTATGATACAATGTAGGGTAAGAAACAGCATCACCGTCAGCAGAAAGTTTGGAATCCGTGTCAACAGGAGTACGACAAGGATTACAAGTAAGCATACCTGCACGCTCAAGTACCTCAGATGTGTACTTCTGTTGAGATAAAAACATCCCAGAAGGAGTACGAGTCACCGATATACCCAAAAAATAATTCAGCGGTCCCAAATCTGTCATAGAGAACTCCTTATGTAAAGAAGAAATGATACGCTGTAGAAAATCTAGAGTAGATGCAGTCACAACAATGTCATCAACATATAAAAGTAAATAAGCAGTATCGGCACCCTGTCTGTAAATAAAAAGTGATGTGTCACAACGACTGTGCTGAAAACCAACCCGTGTAGCATAAGATGCAAATCGCTGAAACCAAGCCCGAGGAGCCTGTTTGAGCCCATAAAGTGATCTCTGTAAAAGACAAACATGATCTGGATGCCTAGGATCCCGAAAACCAGGAGGCTGCTGCATATAAACTGTCTCAGATAACAAGCCATGAAGAAATGCATTCTTGACATCAAGCTGATGAACAGGCCAATGTCGAGAAATAGCAAGGCTAAGGACAGTACGAATGATGGCCGGTTTAACCACCGGGCTGAAAGTCTCATCAACATCAACACCTGCTAGCTGAGTGCTGCCATTCGCAACAAGGCGAGCCTTGTAACGACTAAGACTTCCATCGGCATTGTATTTATGCCGAAAAAGCCATAAAGAACGAACAACGTTCACATCCTGTGGTCTTGGTACTACAATCCAAGTATTATTTTTAATTAATGCATTAAACTCATCAATCATAGCACGATACCAATTCGGGTTCTGAAACGCTTGAGGGTAGGATTTTGGAAGAGGAGATGTGGTGGACACATGTAAAGTATACCGTTGAGTAGGACGATTGGAACCAACACGGAAGCGAGTGACCATGGAGTGAGTTGAGTGGGGATTTGGGTTGGAAATAGGTGGGGCATTTGTGGATGATGCGTGGGTAGGCATGGTTGGGCTAGATGTTGTGGTGGGTTGACTTGAGGAAGCCCCGTTATTAAGAGGGGATTGTTGCGCCATGGGAGTTGGGCTTGGTTGAGGAGGTTGCGGGGCCATATGGGTACGAGGCGATATTGGTGAGTGAGGGGGTGTGATGAGTAACGACGGGGGCTGGTGTAGGTTTAGTTAATATGTGTTGTTGAATGAGATTCGGTGAGGAGTCCAAGAAGGTGTATGGCGGTGGTGTACCTGGAGTCATAGACCCATAGGGAAAGACAGACTCATCAAATGTAACATGACGAGATAAGATAATCTTATCCGTGTTTAAGTCTAGGCACCGATAACCACGATGACTGGTAGGATACCCAAGGAATATGGAGGGGGTGGCACGTGGTTCAAGTTTATGATTGGTGTGGAGATGTGGATAACAAAGACAACCAAAGACACGAAGGTCCGCATAGTGTGAGGTATTTCGTTGTTAATAGCGGTGGAGGGTAGAATGTTCGAAAGGTGAGCAGCCATATGAAGTGCCTCAACCCAAAAGGTGGGTGGTAGGTGTGCTTGAAATAAAAGGGTGCGAATGAGGTTATTGATTGTGCGTATCATGCGTTCAGATTTGCCATTTTGTTGTGATGTTTTTGGACAAGAGAAACGAATGGTAATGCCATTGTTGGCAAATAATTGGTGAAGAGCATTGTTGTCAAATTCACCTCCATGGTCACATTGCAAAGATTTAATATCACACTTAAACTGATTTTTAACAAAAGCACGAAAATGAATAAATTTAGACAACGCATCTGACTTATTGCGTAAAGGATACACCCACAAATAATGAGAATAAAACAAAACATAATATTTAATGCCCGAAACACTCGAGAGTGGAGAAGTCCACAAATCCGAATAAACAATGTCAAATGGAGACTCAACAATAGTTTCAGAAAGCGAAAAAGGAAGTCGCACGTGCTTGCCAAGCTGGCATGCATGACAAAGCACAGGAGACTTAGTCTTATTACATGATATTAAATTACTAGAAACCAAATTACGTAACACTTCACTTCCCGGGTGACGAAGTCGCTGATGCCACGTATGCTGACTGACCAAAAAAGCTTGAGGATAAGATGGAGAGGTGACAGGATAGAGATCACCCGTGCTGTCACATCGAAGTAGAATTTGACGGGTCCAGAAATCCTTCACAGAAAAACCAAACTCATCAAATTCGATAGTACATTTATTATCCCGAACAAATTTTCTGACCGAAATTAAGTTTTTGACAATATTAGGTGTAATAAGAACATTGTTTAGATGGAGTGTTCTGTGTGGAGTGCGAAGAGTGCTATGGCCCATGTTTGTGACGGGAATAGATTTCCCGTCACCAACAAAGACAGATGGATACATGCATGAATTAAAAACGGCACTTAAATTAGTAGTAGAAGAGTTAAGGTGAGAGGACGCACTGGTGTCCATATTCCAATTTGCATTGGCGGGATCCTGAAGTGTCATGGCTTTGAAGGCTTGTGGTATAAATGTTTCCTGGCCTTGAGGAGTGGACGGATTACTCGAACCCTAAACAGTGGAAGCAAACAAAGCATGTTGTTGTGGAGTAAAGCCATTAGAGGTCTGTTGGGCTAACTAAAATCCAGGTGGAGCAGTGGGCCGTGATCCCAGTAGAGAGTTGAGTGTGGAATGTCGCTGGACCAGTGAATTGTTTATGCCATATTGTGCTAATAAGTTGTTTTGGGCCTGTAACATGGTCAAAAGTTGTTGCTGGGCTGCTAGATCAAGACCATTATTACCAAGTCCATTATGCATGTTTTGTGAAGGAGCAGTAGTACGCATATCACTAGTGTTTCGTGAAGTACCAGTGTTTCGAGAGGAGTCATGAAGGAATCTGCAATCGATACCCCAACGACAGAAGCCTCGTCCAAAGTTTCGGCACACTTCGGTGCGGGTCGTATTACGGTTGTCACGATCACGGCTGGTACGATTGTCACGGTTGGCACGATCACGATTGTCATGATTCGGCACACTTGAAGTGGTAAGTAGCACTTGAGGAGCACTAGCAGTCATATTGGATGGCTGTGTAGACGATTTAGACCGAAGTCTCATCTCCTCGGTGGTAACCATTGAGTGCATGGTTGCTAGGTTAGGAAAGGGATCCTTATGGGCTATTATTTGAGCAAGACTACCGTATTTGTCACTCAAGCCGTTAATGGCATAGGTGACAACGTCATCCTCACTAACATCTGATCCAAGATCACTTAGCAAGGTAACGAGAGAGTCAATTTTGGAAAAGTACTCATCGGCACTTTGTTCACCCATGCGAAGCATACGTAGTTCACCTTTTAAAGCAACTGTACGTGTGCGCTTATTGTCTTGAAAGAGTGTTTCGACCCGTTCCCAAGCATCAAGGGCTGTTGTATGGTTTATTTTAATAAACCGTTTTTAAAGAGAAGGTGATAGCGTGACTATGATCCATGATTTCACAATGGAGTCAGCGGTGAGCCACTCCTCTGTTGGTGGCGTGGAGGTAGAGGCAGCTTCTGTTGTTTTTGGTTCAATGTGCGTTTAAACATTGAAGTTGTTACAGTGAATCTTGAAAAAATAGCACCATGATGAGTAGTTGAGCTCATCAAGGTCAAGCTTAACAGGTACGAGATTGGTTATGTTGTGGACGGCATAAAGTTTTTCAACAAGTGTCAAGGCTGGGGCTGCAGGAGGCGTGTGTGAGTTTGTCATGGTAGTGGTATTTAGGATCTGGTTGATGTATGGTGTAGTGAATAAGCGGCAGTGGTTGTGTTAGGGTTTTTAGTCGACTATTAAATCGACTGTGATGAGATGTAGAAGGCGGCTGTTTTTGGCTTTAGGTTTAGAGGATCGGTGAAACCCTCTGATACCATGTAAAGTGTTGTATTTCTGATAAAGTTACAATGAATTGTGTATATATAATACACAATGGGCCAATACATATAAGTATAAATAAGGCCTATAAGCCCATGCTACATATCATACGCTAACATTAAAACCTTTTGAATATAGCTCCTTTATTTATTTGTTGGGCAAATCGCACAAAAATGTACCCAACTTATACCAAATTTCAATCTAAGGTACTCTACTTTTTTTTCCCAAAATTTAATGTACCCAACTTCTTTTTTATTTGCAATATTAGACGATTTATAGGTTACAAGGTTACCACCACCATACTTCTTCTTCTCCGACCAAATTTCGGCCAACTTTCCGTAGTTTTTTCTTTTAATCTCATTTTTTTTATTTCACTTGTTTAATCCTAAGCAATTATAACTTATAAAAAAGTGGAGTACCTCATATTAAAATTGGGTATAAGTTGGGTATGATTTGTTTTATTAAGTTGGGTACAACAGGGTTGGTTGGAGCGGAGCTAACGCGTTAATGGTGTTTGGAGGATCATCAAATATGGTTTAGGATGTAAATAAAAAGTTTCTTTGTGCATTCAATGTATCATACATTCATACTATCATGTGTATGAAGAATGAGGATCTTCATATATGCGTTCCATCTTCTAACTCAATTATTTGACCCACCATATATATAAGACAAGTACGTCTTTGTTCAAAGTAAATGTTATCTAAGAATTTATTACATCACTACAACTTAAATAAAAAAAATGGTTAAGTTCTATTCAGGAATGAGGGAAGCTTATTAACGAGCCCATGCTTTTGATTAGGAAATGGCCTAATGTAAGGCTAATCTCCGGTGAAAAGTAGTCATCAACCTTAATTAATTTTTTTACTTAATCAGTTTAACTCTATACTATTTGGGTAAAAGTGCCTAAGCTTCAATCTAAAAATTTCCTAAATATTTACACGAAAACCAAATGTCATCAACAACTTTCAAATGGTGTCAGACCTTGATACATTTAAAGAATTCAAGATATTTTCAATGATTCTGAAAGTCCCAGCTAGAAATTAATGAAAGTAGGTTGAAATAAAATGAAATGTTAGTAAGTTGTTTACTTTATGAAAGAAATGTAGTGAAATGGTATTCTCTGATAAACGTACTACTAAAGTGTAATATTCAATGAAAATCGGTGGAAAGAAATTGAAATATTAAACAGACAAAACAATTGTTAACTTTTTATAGAGCTCTAGGTGGTGATAGTAAAATGGAAGTGTAGGTAAGGCATGTGAGGTTTAAATATGGATAGCATAAACCGTGTTAATTTTTTTTTAATTATTATTATTATTATTATTATTATTATTATTATTATTATTATTATTATTATTATTATTATTATTATTATTATTATTTTAAGTTTAGAGTCATCCTTTTTCCAAGCCTCTAACTATACATAGCACCACAGCAGCTAGGTGCAGTGAGCCATAGCGTGAGTTATAAGCGACGACACATAAGCTTTTATCCTATAACATTCGTATATTAAATAAATAAAGAAGAAAAACACACCACAAAAATATTACTTTATACTAAAGAAAAAGAAGAAAAACACACTCAAACTCGTCGCCATTCAAATGGCGATGGTGCCTATTACGTCTATAAAATTAAACAAACGTGGTACTAACATGTCGAAAAATATTGAACTAAAAATGTGTCATCTTTTAAACCATGTTTGGCATGGTCTAATCAACGTCGATCTAATCTTGTTTGACCGAACAAAAAATTATATTTTCTTTGGGCGGATAAATGTTCAACATGCATAATTATCATATCCAAGGTTTTAATGTCGCAAAGCGATAATATACAAGCCCAGTTAGTAAAATTATATTGAACGATACAGCCTAGTGTTTATAAAGCCCAAATTTAAAGACCCAAAATTACAAGTACAATGTAAATTCATTCATTTTATGGAATTGAAAGATTGAATCTTGCAAGATTCAGCTAGAATATGCATCTTTTGTCACCGAAACTATCTTTTTACGTAATATATGTTCTTATGTTTAAATACTTATAGATGCATGTGGATTTGTTTTGCAACAAACCATGTGATAAAGCTTCTTTGCATGCACTTGAAAAATAAAGGACTCAAATCCAATCCTTCGAGCTTTGGCTATACGCTTAGAAGCATTTTGAGAAGCTTGCAAAAACTGTGGAAATCGTCCTTCGGCTATATGCCTAGCATTATTTTGAGGAGCTTGCAAAAACTGTGAAAATCGTCCTTCGGGTATATGCCTAGCATCATTTTATGGAGCTTGCAGAAATCGTGAAAATCGTCCTTCTGGCTATATATGCCTAGCATCATCTTGAGGGGCTTGCAAAAATCGTGAAAATTGTCCTTCGCCTATACGCCTAGCATCATTTTGAGGAGCTACGAAAACTGTGGAAATCGTCCTTCGACTATACGCCTAGCATCATTTTGAGGAGCTTGCAAAACTGAGCAAATCATCTTTCGACTATGCGCCTAACATCATATTGAGGAGCTTGCAAAAACTGTGCAAATCCGTGCATTATGTCAATAAATAGTTCATTAAAAGTTATCCATGAAAGTAACGAAAATTTAAAAACACCCAAAAAAAAAAAAAAAAAAAAAAAAAAAAATGGACAAAACAATGCCTATGTTTGAAATATAAGCTAACATAACTCTCCTGTGAAGGCCCACTCACTGATTTATCATTGATAATATAAGCTATCGGTCTTAGATATTGAAAATTGCAATTTTCGGTTTGGTTCGCTCCGGAACCGCGGGTATCGGTTCTGGAACAGAAGAACCGCACGACTTTTCAAATATATAGGATCCTTATGGGACGTTTAGTTTTTTATGTTCACGATTACCTATTTATTGGTTATTGTAATGAGTGTCTTGGAAAAAGGATGACTCTAGAAGACATGGTAATATATATGTAAGACATGATAAATCCACTCAAGGGTACAGGATGAATCCACTCAATCTAGTCACAAGCCACTTTAGAAGACATGGTAATATATATGTAAGACATGATAAATCCACTCAATCTAGTCACAAGACACTTTAGAAGACATGAAATATATATACAAAAATAAACAAACTTTAAGCACTAAATAGAAAACACTGCTAAAACGTTAAATTAACAATGTGTGGGGAAATTACGGATAGTTGTTGTTTCTCACAAATTCGTAACTAGAACAAGCACCCGAGGAAACTTCAGCGCGGTTTGCTTTCTTGAAACGTCATTTTAGTACTACTACCTGAGTAAGATTCCCATTCATTAGTACTATATGGGATTAATGGTACCTCGTAAAGATCAGATTGCTCAACTTCTAGGATCAAGCTTCTCTTTTCCTCATTTGTTTGATTTCGACTCCATGGATGAGTTTTGAGCTTCTTTAATCCTTCTAACTCCATTGCTACCTCTTTCATTGTAGGTCTATCACTGCCATGTACGTTAAGGCATCTCTTTACCAAGTCACCTAATACTTGTAACTGCTCAAGAGTTCCTTCACGTAAAACTCTAGGTTCAACAATTTCAAATAGGCGGTTTTCTTTCATCGCCTTGACAAAATATGTTGCTAAATTCTTATCTTCATTCGATCTATCTGCACAAAGTGGTTTTTTCCCGGTTAGGAGTTCCGCAAGGACAACTCCAAAGCTATATACATCACTCTTGTCGGTTAGCTGGCTTGTTTGGAAGTACTCAGGATCAAGGTACCCTAGAGTACCTTGAACAAGAGTAGTAACTTGATCGTGATCTAACGGGACTAATCTTGAAGCACCAAAATCTGAAATTTTTGTGGTATAGTTATCATCTAGCAATATATTGGCGGACTTGACATCTCTATGTATGATAGGCATAATGGCTTGTGAATGAAGGTATCCAAGTGCGCCTGCGGCTTCAGAAGCAACTCTCAACCGATTCTCCCATGATAACCAACTCATTCCTCCTGGTCTTTGATGAATGTGGTAGTAAAGCGTGTTATTAGAAATGAACTCATAAACTAATACCGGTACCTCCTCCTCCAAACAACAACCTAAAAGCTTTACCACATTTCGATGGATGACTTGTGTAAGGATGAAAACTTCATTGATAAATTGTTCTGATTGGGTTTCATCCACTAATTTAGACTTCTTTATTGCAACAACACGTTTATCCGGCAAAATTCCCTTATACACTACACCATAACCACCTCGTCCAATAATTCGCTCCTCAGAATAATTGTGAGTTGCTCTTCGAAGCTGTTCAGTGGTAAATATAATCATTGCCTCGCCAGTCCCTGGTGCATTAAGCTTTTGTTTTAGAAAGACACCACCATTTTGCTCAAAGAACTTTTCTCGTAGCTTGTTTAGTTTCCTTTTTCTTATCCCAAACAAAATTCCGGTCACTCCACATAGTATTGCTAGTGAGCCAAACACCAGAGCTATATGAAAAATAATTGTAAAATTTATTCAATTAATGGTAGTTAGCTAGGTACGGGAAGTCAAAAAATATGGTCGGGTCATATAAAGATCAACCAGTTTGGTAAAATATATGGTATTCTGTAATAGTCTCCATAATGAGTTCATGCACTTGCCATATTGAATCTTTAACCAATTAAAATTTAACATATGGTTATTTGATTATATAAATAGTTACCTAATGTGAATATCGTCACTGGAAAATTTGAACCTTTAGCATCAAGCCGACATCCATCTGGTGTTTTAGCATTACCGGTGTATCCTGGCCAACATGTGCAATCGTAACTCCCTTCTGTATTATTGCAATGCCCGTAACAATTGCTTTTGTCGTCGCACTCGTTGATGTCTATCAATGTAAATATTCATATTAAAAAAAGTGCACAAATTGAAAGCTTTAATAAAGTTAAGATAGAAAAAGTATTTCAATTGTTTTGTATAATTATGCAACACTTCCCCGTACTGTTCATACTTCATACAATTTAGAAAAAATATTTTTATGTTAGAGCACCCGCAACGGGTCAAATTGGCAAAAGCTTTTCCTAATCTAAAAAGACTTTTAGAAGTGTTTGGAAAATTGATAATTTAAGGACACATGTAATTAACTTAGATTATACCTTGGCAGCCAGGATCCAGATATGGATTTCCTTCATAGCCTTCTTTACATTGACAACGGTACCCACCACGACTTCTAGAGTTAACACATTTGCTATTTGAATGGCAGGCATAACCATCTGTTGCTTTGGCTTCAGAACAACTCCGATTACCAATAGCCCATTCAAGCACAATCGGCACAGTATCCTCGATCCTCGTTTTTAAATTAGTATCATTTAAATCATTACGACCGTTAAACTTGAACATATTCTCGTCACCAACAAAGGAGTATGTACAAGTACTGAATGACCTATTATCGGGTACATCCAGCAAGGAAAAGATCCAAGTGCTATAAGAGATTAAGTCGTTGGGTATGGGTGATTGACAACAACCATTTCCTCCGCACTCGTCACCTACAAAATCATCTAGTAGTGAACAATATACCATACAACCTGTCCACAGGTCCCTTTCGGCTGAGGTTTCCAACCAAGAAGAATCATAGCAACCGATAACTGTAAACTTGTTTACTTCCGAGAACGAGTACGGCTTCCCAGTTAAGTTCACTGTGATATCGAAATCATTGTATATTGTGCCATTTGCATCATAGCACTTGCTCGACAATTTATTGGAAAGCCGGAGGGTGGAATCAGATATCAATTTGATCGAGTTGTAGCCGCCTTCATCAATAGTGGCCTTTAGTGAAGTGTCGCAGTAGATGCGAAATCCATCATTTATATAACACTCTGAGTTTTCTGCGATACCAAAAGGGTAGGGAACAATTAAGTCCCCACATCGACTTTCGCAGCCTGGCTTAGCAAGTTTGGTAGAGTTAATGAGGGTGTAGGATTCAGTGGTGGAATTTGTATCAGAAGTTGTAAACGAAAGCATTTGAAATACAGCCCAAATTAGAACAAGGATTTTCATATCTGTCATTTGGGATTACTAGGTGATGTAGTATTTTGAGGAGTTCCAAGTCTAACGACTTCATATATATAGGCTACGAAACATGCTTTTGTAATATAATATTTTAGAAAGAAAAATGATATTTACTGAATAACTTCTTCACTTTATCTTCTAGAATTAATATGTAATCAGTTTTAAATTCCTGTTAACAGAATACTATTCATGATGGTGATTGTTCTTTTTTGTTCTTTCATGCATTCTAGCTACTTTTGTATTGACTGAGCTAACTTGTGTTACAGTATTATGTGCGTGTTTTGTAGCAATTTATAGCTAGCTGGAAGGCAATGTTGACTACTTCTAATGAATATACAATATTTAATGTGATATTATGTCATTTTAATTAATAGTGGTACCACTTGACAATTTGGCATGGTAGGCTTTTGTGCAATTAATTCTTGATACAGAGTGCATCTCAAATAGGCATCAGTTAACCGGACCCCCCTGGTAGGGAGGGTTTGTGGAAGACATGCTGCCGTCGCCTGTACTGTCTGCATTAAAACTTGTACATTTTGACTAAAGTAGGTGGAACCCCCATGGTAGGGAGGGTCCGGTTAACACATCCCCTCAAATAATTGGCATAGAAGTTAATGATCACCAACTCTGGTGGGCATTTTTATTACAACCAAACATACAAAGAGTTAACTCTTTTTTATTTTTGCTCAGTTATTATTGTTATTATTTTTTTCTTTTTTACAAAGAAGTGAAGGACATACAAACACCAAGCTGTGATGTTAGCACTTTTTAGATTACAAAACTAATTCTTATGAAAACAACATTCATAAAAAAAAAATAACAAGCTACGTTGTTAGCTCTTTTTAGATTTCAAAACTCATTTACGGTTTAATTCAAATCCGGACCATTCATAAAGAAAATATGCATTAAAAGTGTAGAGTAGCGGGAGCATATAATCTATTTGTCATTATAAAAGTAAACTTGTAACAAGAGAAACTGACCTTGGCAGCCTAGATCAAGATAAGGATTATCCTCGTAACCTTGGTTGAAACAACAATGATATCCACCACCATCTCCATCATGGCACTCAATGTTCTTTTCGCATTCAGTAGTCTGCGAGCAATTTCTATCATGTCCACTTTACCCAATCTATCACAACAAGGACATTGGATATGCCTGAGTCTGAGACTTCTACAAATAACATTGCTAAGAAGCCTATGCTTCTTGTAAAAAGCTTTCACGTGGATGCAACACACCTCCAAAGTGCTAGTAAAAACCATAAAATCATTTATTTGTGTCACTTAGTCCACAACCTATACGCCTTCCCCTCTCATAATATTTGTCTCAGAGAAAGGAGAAATACCACAAGAAGAGAATGCTAATAGGAAGTGGACCAAAGTCTGGTGACACAAATACTTGTTTGTATGGTTTTTATTTCTTTTAGGAGTTGTGTAACATTAATGTGCTTTCGATTTAAATATCACCTATCAATGATTATCTTTATGGAGTTGTTCATGGGTCTCCGGTCTTCTAGTTGTGTTCTTTGCACAAGTCTACAACTCGGGGCATTTTGTTGATATCTATCAATATGTATTTCATTTCGGACACTATGGAGGTTACAAATCATGCTAGGGATCAATGCACTTTATGAGTATCATTTTTTAATGTTTTTCTAAATATCAAACATGCCAGACATAATACCATCTGTCAAAAGATTGAATCGGGATTTCTTATATTGATTCGGAAATCATACATATGAGATATAACCCAATTTACATTGTCTTAATGATCCAGTTTACTAGTTGGCCTAAACCTATCAAAACCCATGGCCATAGAATAGCTCTTTTTTTAGCCCATTATCCAGAAATACTTTGCAGTAAGTTTTTACAAATGAAAGTGTCGAAGTTTTACTGTAACCATTTGACTTCACTTTTCTACTTGCTACTTCACTTCTCTACTTGCTGTCTTCTTCATTTTATTTTCATTTCAACCATAAATGTTTAAGTGTATTATTGTTATTACTAGTAGAGTTTGAACAATGAGCAAAAGGCCCAGAAATGAATCATCGTGCACACGCAACATATAGTTACAAATACAGGTACATATATTAAAAAGACTCGGTATGAAAAATCACAAAAGACCAACTTAAGAACTAAAGATTTTAAGAACATAATTATGTCATCCATATAGACATATAGCTAGCTCCAATCCGGCTTATTCTACAATCTTAATACAAAATAAATAGTAGATTCATTTTATTTAGTGACTTGATCTTATTCCCTCCAACTCTATTGCAACTTCTTTGATCGTTGGCCTCATCTTCCCGTTCATATTCAAGCATCTTTTTGCAAGCTTAGCAACTGCTACAAGCTGCTCTTCTGGTCCATCCAACACTCGGTTATCAACATTTTCTAGAAGAAGTCTTGTAACACCCCAACCCGGCATGGGTCCAGAGCGCTACAGTATGGTGACTTATCAAAGCATACAAAGAATACAACGCAAGCGGAAGACTTAAAACAAAAATTACAAGGGAAAAATATAAAAATACAAAGGAAATACTAAAACTATAAAAGAAAAGAAAATACAAACTAAACAAAGTCTAATCTAATCCAAGTCCAAAACTAGTCCAGATGTAATGGGCTTCTAGTCCATGGGTAGTCCACTAAAGCTCCTATGCTCTATCTTCACCCAAACCCAGCTTCCAACCTAAAACCTGCCACAGGAAAAGAAATGCGGCTGAGATAAAAAGCCCAGTGAACATATATATAGCAAAACCAACGGATAATCAAAACGTAAATAAGCATAGGAAAAGGAAACATAAACTCCTGCTGAAAAGAATGTCATCTGCCAAATGCATAAAAGGTCAACGAACAACTGAACCAATATCATAAGTCAATAGAATGAAGAATATGAAGAGTCGAATGGTAATAATCAAAAAAGAGAGAAGTATCATAAGGATTAGCATAATATATCACAAGTCATAGGAAAACGAAGCATCATAGAGATATCAACATAGGCATAATCATAAGAGAATAATGAGCACGTATCAACAAAGGATTGTCTAAACAAGGTACTTGAATGGACAAATAGAATCATAAGGAAGCCACGAGCCGACCTACCAAGGTACTTGATAGATCTCCTACAACATAATCATATATCCTACAAAATCCGACATGCATAAAGAGGGGAGACCTCTAAGTACCAAAATGGAGTCGCGAGCCTCCAATGTGAAGGAGTGTAAAGCATACCCCCACATTCACCCTACACATAATAAATCCAACATATTTGACATACCTAGGATGCATCTATACACCCCCCCCCCCCCCCCAAAACAAATCATACATATATCCTGCTCACACGACAATCGACAGGTATACATATATCATAATAGCCAAGTGATCACATAACATATCCTACTAAATGGGGATGTCATGGATCAATCACACCTCAACAGAAAGTGTCATGCCATTGGTGCTTCAATGTCACGGCCATGGTACCTCCATGACTAGAAATAAAGCTCGGAAATAAGAACAGACAAAGCATATCATATCATATCAAACATCATATCATATCCAATAGAACATATAATAAACTGAATTGAATGATATCATAACAAATGAATAACCGACGACTATCAAATCATAGAGTCATATCAAAGAATCATAATCAATGAATCATATTAACGAATCAAGGTAAAAGGGAGCATAGCAATGGCTCAGAAGATCATATTAAAGAAGTCACATCATGAATCATATCAAAAGGGAATCATAGCAAGGTCAAGGATCAAAATAGTCATGAGAAGTCCCTACTGAAAAACGAAGAATATTTGTACCTTAATGCGTATGAAAGGAAAGCAAACGAATGAATGAACACAAGGAAACAATGTTGCGCCTCTTCAAGTGATCTACACGAAATATGGATCACTTAATACTTATATGTTTATTTCATAAGTTACAAATGGTTTTTATTGATTTATATTTATAGTTATACTCATAACTTATTTTAGGTTTATTTTACAATTTGGGTTAGTTTCTCACGAATTTTAAGACACATCAAATGAACTCCAGAGACTCTCCCAATTTTTCCTGAGGTTACCACATAAGTTAAGTAGTTACTAAGATTTTTGCATATTTTATTTCGAAGGACAAGTACCTTTTCAAAAATCATTTTTCCAAACCTACCCAGAAAATTCACTGCAGAAAGACACAGAAAGTTTGCCTTTAACAAACCTGATTCGTCTTATTTTTAAAACGGATATCAATGATACATACAAAGTATGTGAGGAAATTGAGTAGTCAACCCTTGTGAAAAGGCTAACTTGCAAAACCCGTGAATACGATATATATATATATATATATATATATATATATATATATATATATATATATATATATATATATATATGTGTGTGTGTGTGTGTGTGTGTGTGTGTGTGTGTGTGTGTGTGTGTGTGTGTGTGTGTGTGTGATACCGGGCAAGTGATTACCCGGGTCGTGTCCCAAACGAGGTGTAAATCGAGGATATCGTGTAAGGTTCGTGATTAAAATGCTTGTAAGGATGAGATTTTGAATATTTTGTATTGTGGAACAACTATGCGAAACAACTAAACGTAAAAGGTATCTAAACTAAAAACGCGCGTTTTAATTAAAACGTAATGCCAACGCGCAACATAAAAAGTGAAATCAAAGCACGATTAGTCCTATAGGCATACAACTAATTTTCCTACTAACTAGATGACAAAAGAAAATTATTGGAAAAAGAAAATTAATTATTTAATAAAAATTCTAATTATTATGAATTAAAAACTATATATCCTAATAAATACTACTTCCTCCGTCCCATATTAAATGTCCATGTTTTACTTTTCAAGTCTTTCTTTATCAACTTTGACTTTAAATATTTATACTTGTGTTATATAATATTTGATAAAAATTATACGCAATGAAAATACACTTAAAACTCAATCCATTCATATATTTTGTATCAAGTATTATATTACACAAACACAAATATTTAAGGTCAAAGTTGAGAAAAAAAGACTTTGAAAAATCAAACATGACATCTAATAAGGGACGGAGGGAGTAAAACTATTCTAATAAATCTGAAACTTTTTCTACAAATTCTACAAGTTAATATTAAACTAAAAAAAAGAAAAGGAAGGGGGGGGGGGGGGGGGGGTGTAACAACCCACAAAATCTCATCACTATCATGCCCATTACAAATACCTATAGTAGGTATTTCACAGTTTTTTTTTTTTTTTTTTTTTTTTTTTTTTTTTTTTGCATTCGTTACTTGCATGTCTCTCTAGACCTGCTCACGTATCCACAGAAGTTAAATAACTCAACACTCACATCCTATTAACCTCTGGTATGTCAAGGATAAGATCACAACAACACTATAATAAGTAATCTACCAATCTAATACACTAAACATATCACAAAACCCTAATGAACCCTAATTAAGACCTAATTAGGTCTATGTGCTTACTAAACTCTATATGCTTAACTAAACTAGTTTGAAAGTGTCCAAGGCTTAAGCCCTAATTAGGTCTATGTGCTTACTAAACCCTACATCCAAAGCTACGTTCTTGATTTATTATTTAGTTAATCTTTTATATGTTATATATGATCCTAGCTTCCGCATGTGTATTATGATTATGTGTTTAATTATATGAATGTCATGGTACTTAAACTCTAACACCGATAACTGTAAACTTGTTTACTTCCGAGAACGAGTACGGCTTCCCCATTAAGTTCACTGTGATTTCGCTTTCATTGTATATTCTGCCATTTGGAGAATAGCACCTGCTCGACACTATATTGGAAATCCGGATGGTGGAATCAGATATATTTTTGATCAACTCGTAGTCGCCTCCGCCTTCAGAAATAGTGGCCTTTTGAGGGTTTAGTGAAGTGTTGCAGTAGATGCGAAATCCATCAATTATACAACACTCTGAGTTGTCTCCGATACCGAAAGGGTAAGGAACAGTTAAGTTCCCGCATCGACTGTGGCAGCCCGGCTTCACGAAGTTGGTTGAGTTAATGAGTCTGTAGGATTCAGTGATGGGATCAGAAGTTGTAGAACAACGAATTTCATGTCTGTCATTTGGTATTTCTAGGTGATGTAGTATTTTGAGGAGTTCGAAGTCTAACTTCATATATACTATAGGCTATGAAACATGCATGCTTTTGAAATGTAATCAATTTTAAATTCCTGTTAACAGAATAGCATTTATGATGGTGATTTTTTTTTTCTTTTTTTTCGATCTTTGATGTGTTCTTGGCTTCTAGCTACTTTTGTTTTGACTAATATTTTTTTTTCTTCAAATTAAATAAATAGGAAATTGAAGAATACATTTTCTTATGAAATATCTGATAGGACTTGCAGCGCGTGATCACGTACTATATATTAGTGGATAATTAAGTCTAAGCCCGGTTTGTAGGTTTTGGGTATTGGGGTTTCACTATTACATATAATGGTGATTAATAAAGTTATACCGACGGTTTTCATTGTCTTATATAGTATCACGAGTCAGTAACTAGTCGATCTACTAAAACCCTATAACCAAAAACAGCCTCTTCTCTGGCCGTCGGCTTCGGCCGACGGTCCAGAGGTTCTCTCCTTCAGTAATGATATTCTCTCCAGCCTCCATCTTCACAAACCCAATCCTCACACAAACCGCTGCCGCTGCCCAAATGAAACCCGCCAGAAAATTCACCGCTACCAAATCCATAAAACATATATAAACCCGCCGATGCTACCCCATAAAACCCAAAGAAACCCTTAGCATTCATCATAACCTTTTCTTCGAAGTAAACTTGAAGAAAAAGAAACCCTTAGCATTCATCATAACCTTTTGTCACTAAGAGGGCTAACCCATTTTCAAAGGTGGGTGAGGTTGTGGTTTCGGATAGTGAAGAGGAGGAGGTTCTTAACACGTTCGATGAATCAGCAAATCTTTTTGGTGGTGGTCATGAGCGTGAAGATGAGTATGACTATGATGATTATTCGAAGCAAATTTATGATCTTCCAGGGGAATTGAATGCTCTTAATGCCATTTATGGTTTTAATCTCCAAGGTCGTAGGAAGTAGATTATCTTTTGTCAGAGTCATTACTATCATGTGAGTAATGGTTTGTTTTCTTGTTTTGAAAATAAGAAGTATCTTGTTATGTAAGCTTTTCGCCTATGTAACGGGCTGAGATATGGGATTCACCCATATCCGTTGTACTTAAATGTTTTTTGTAGTAATATATTTACGGGGTCGTTGACCTTTTACCCAAAAAAATAAAACCCAAAGCTCGCATCATCATATACACTTCATCTCCTTGATTAATAAAGTTATACCGACGGGTTTCATTGTATTACACTATAGGCATATATATGTTCGGAATTTATGTTGCAATTCCTTACTGGTGAACGAGTTACCTCAACAGATGACGTCACATTGCACACCTTTCTAGTGAATTAACATGTAGTATGGGTAAGACATAGATGATGTGTGTCTTAAAAAGTTCTAAGAGGGTAACAACAACAACTGGAACAAAGAAACCAACCACGGCCATATAAAAAATGAGCGATATAAATTGTCCTTAATATAATAGACAAAAAATTATAAGCCGGCAAAATCTCTCTTCCACCCCCTACCCCTAGTTCTAGCTTTTTTCTAGAATATTGAATAAAATTTGAGGTGTGAAAAAAACATGAAACACCGAGGTACTTAGCCGGAATTAGTTTTAATGAAACGTTATGATATACGACTCATTACGTAACCATTTGTTGAAGTGAGGAAACTGGTTGTGTGAAAAACCTGTGAAATGCTTATAGATTGTTGGTGTCATTAAATTCATATTTTTATGAGTCTTTAATATTTGGTGTCAATATGTTAATTGTTTCATACTTACCAAAATAAATAATATATAATCACACAATTTATCCTTACAAAGCACGATATAATATATCAGCTTATTTATATCTAGTACTTACATATCATTAATTGAATTAATATAGCAATTTTAAAACATGAGAAGTTTTTCACCTCCTTTTTATAAAAGTAGGGTTTTGCTAATGAGTGTCCGGTGGGCATAGTTTAAACTATAAATACATGAAATTAATATGAAATTAATTCACTCAAATTTCCTTTTTTCAATTAAATATGACTTTCAATTTAATATACTCAAACTTTTCATATGTTTATACTTAAAACAATGTCTAGTGGGCACCTATTAGCAAATCCCATATAGGGAATGTTTTGTACTTCTATATTGTATACAATATAGTCTCTGTAGCAATTTATATAGCTGCAAGGAAATGCTGACTCCTAGATAGTTAAATGTTAGAAAAGTGACTTAAACTTTAGGGGTTATTTGGTAATTTGTGTTACTTGTCCTGCAAGTTTGTTTAACCTATAAATAGGGATTGATTGTATTAGCTTTCTTTGTACCTTTTGAATTAGGGTTTGGTACCTTTGAATTAGAATTTGGTTTTGTAATTTGGTTTGATATTTGAATAAAGCTTCCGCTTCGTTTGTTTGAATTTGTTATTTGTTTCGTCTTTGAATTACCAACAAGTGGTATCAAGAGCTAGGTTCGGTTTAGCCATGACGAAGAAAAAGAAGAAAAAAAAAGGAGTTCGCAAAGTTTGTTCGGATTCTGTTTGAAAATTCGATTATTGATTTGGACCTATTATATTAGTTTTCTTTTGTCACAAATTGTTTTTTTGGGTTCTGAATTTGTTTTTGTAATTCTTTGATCGATCATATGCATCATGTTAACAGGTTTGTTTTGAATTGGATTTATCGGGCTTTTAATTTGAACTGGGCTTTCTTGATTTTGGATCACTCTATAATTTGGAGACTTCGTTTGGAACAGATTTGGTATCGATTTGTTTGGAATTTTTAGTGACAACTTGTTTGAAGACCAACCTACGATTAGGTTACTCGAGTGTTTGTGTTTGATTTTGGACCGTAATTCTTATCGTATAAGTGGGTCATTAGAATTATTATCCGTATTATATGGGCGTTTGAATTATTAGAGCCCGTTCGTCAAGTTATTTATTAACTTGAATTTGTTTGATACGTTGATAATAAATTTGAAGTTGGACCGTAATTCTTATTAAATAAGTGGGTCATTAGAATTTCATATTTGGGTCGTAATTCTTATTATATAAGTGGACCATTGGAATTTGAATTTGATATTTGAAACTTGAAGATCGATTTGGTGTTTGAAGACTTGGTTCAAGTCGTTTGAATTTGTTCGATCGTTTGGGAATTTGTTAGTTTGAAAATTTGGATCTTCGTTTGTCGGGCTTTTGAAGTTGGTTGCCCGAATTTGATTGTCTTTGTTGAACATCGTTTGAGCCGATTTGATTTGTTTGGTTAACCGAGTTTGAATTTGTCGGTTAATGTTTGATTGTTCATTTGGAAGGTTATCGGCATTTGTATTTGTTCAGTTTGTTTTGGATCGTTTTTGGGATCGTTCGTTTTGAATTTGGCTAGCATTTCTGGCATTTGAAATTTGAAATTTGGAATTCGGAATTTGGAAATTTGAATTTGATTTGAAGCAGATGGAAGAGTTTAAGTCACGGTGGAGATTGTTAGAAAAGTGACTTAAACTTTAGGGGTTATTTGGTAATTTGTGTTACTTGTTCTGCAAGTTTATTTAACCTATAAAAAGGGATTGATTGTATTGGTTTTCTTTGTACCTTTTGAATTAGGGTTTGGTACCTTTGAATTACAATTTGGTTTTGTAATTTGGTTTGATATTTGAATAAAGCTTCCGCTTCGTTTGTTTGAATTTGTTATTTGTTTCGTCTTTGAATTACCAACATTAAGACTTAAGAGAAAGCACACCAACTTCCATAGATTCCATTTCATTACGAACCGCATAATAGTTACTCGGTATTTCATTTTAACTTGGTTGTATATTCATGTTTTTAGAATAAGTAGACGCATTGATGAAAAACATCTTCTATGTCGGGTCTTTGATGGCGCTTTATTTTGAATTGTCTGAGCCACCTCTTTTATTACGGTTCAAAGACTTTGGGGTTTGATGTAGGGAATACTTTGATAAACCTTGTCCTGTATAGAAGACCTCAAAATTTTGTGGAAATAACGCCAAAGAATTTTCTCTTTTGTCCCAACTCCCAAATGAATATATACCATGAAATTTCTTGTGGTTGCTTTCAAATTTAAGCTTTGCAATCTATCTATATTGCGGGCCTATGTTGTGATAACACCAAAAAGATCTTCAATTAATATATATAGTGTTACTGTGAGAGAAACCAGTTGAAGTTACAGAAGATCATCTTCCAAATAAAGATAAGCAGCTTAAAACATGATAAGTTGATGTTTTGGGTACTAGTACAGCTTATGGCTTTACTTTAATATAAGCTGCTTTTTAAGTAGTAAATATTGAGGTGATTTCTAAAGAGCTTATTTTACAACACATAAAACGTGAAAATTTGTTGCATGATGTGAGATTACATGCTTCCTTTTCAATATATAAGTTGTATCAGTTGACTCTATGACGATATCACACAAACTTCAGCGGTCGTCTTGAGAGCTCAAACAGTATGTATGTATGTACTCATGTTACTACACTACAAGAAAAACACCCTATATGTGGTAAACGGTTGACCGGGTTAAATGTTACGTGTGAATGACAAGGATAAAGATCACATGCAGACATACTTGAAGCACAAGGTATGCACGTGCGTACCTTTAAAGCGTCATCACTAGTGTGAAATTGATTATTGTTCTAACATATTTTAGAGTTCAATACTATGATGATGATGTATCGTTGAGTAGGAAGTGATTTTGGTGACAAGGATATCAAACAATTGCACCAAAATCATCGTGTTGGTTAATTAAATCATTAGTCAACTACCATGATTCTTTGTTCATAAAGAAAAAAATAAACAAATTGTCGTATAGTAGAACAGGTGTTTGGTTTACAATTTTTTTTTTTTTTTTTTTTTTTTTTTTTTTTTTTTTTTTTTTTTTTTAACAAAAAAGCTGGTTTCAACAATGATTGTATTTCTTGTATTATGATATGTTAAAATGTAAGTTGAATTGTGATTGTCATGTTAAAGCTGCGAAGGTATATAATGGAGAAGTATGAGCTATGGAGGATGTAACAACTTGATGTAAGAGTCATTGATCATTATCCACTTAAGTTTATGGACTTTGTAAGCTCATAAGCTCAATTGGATAAGCAGGCCTAGGAAAATAAGTTACCAGTTTTTTAATAAATTCATAAGCCTATCAAATAAGCTTAGACAAACACCTCTTAAAACTACTTATTGAGATCATAATCGCCTTAGACAAACAACTCTTTGTTTAATCTTTTTTCTTAGCTTATTAACTTACGTGGTTTCGACTTATGGTCCTATATTGCTGTGATTAGATGCCTAACTACAAACCCATGGCTAAATGTCACATTTGACTTTTTAATATGAAATGCATACACATATGTCTTGTTTGAGAAGAGAATAAGACATTTGTGATGACCTCTTTATGCATACTAACTTTTAAAAAGTGTGACAACTATTACAAAAAGTGTGAATAAATCTTCTTGCCAATATTGTGACAAATGCTTTAATGGACTATGATGATACTTATATATCATTACTCTACTTATATATTGGTTCCCAACAAAAGTCAAGTATCATATTTACAGTATGATGTTAAAGAAGGGCGGATCATCATAACTGAATTCCCCAAAGTTATATACACCCATGTTCTTCCTTTTTAAAGCTAAACAAAATGCCATGAGTAGTGGTGACATTACTACTGAGAATGAAGAAATTGTTTCTTGGTTTGTTTCAAAGAGTTTGTGTGAATCCTTTGGCTATACGCCAAGCATCATTTTAGGAGCTTGCAAAAACTGTGGAAATCGTCCTTCGGCTATACGCTCAGCATCATTTTGAGGAGTGATGAGATAACCCATTTAAATGAAATGGTGATTCATGTTCTAGAAGAGAAATCCATGTGCAGGGATATCTGATTGGATAAGGGATATCTCAAGTGGCAAAAGGAATATTTGATCTCATAATATTTAATTAGATTTTAGTTATATTCGATTCCCTCTCAAGTGGTTATCTCTTAACAGTTACCTCCTATAAATAGGATGCATTTGAGACAATGAGGACACAACCTACACTACTTCACTTCTTCTACTTAATCTTCTCCATGTTGTTATGAAAACAGGAGCATGAGTAAAGGGAAGATAATAACTTTAACTTCCCTCGAACAAAGTCATTCAATCCCAACTCGGAAATGTGGCGTAAAACTACATATATAATATGAAGTTACCTTAGGGGAATCGCCACCCGAGAAAATATTAATAACCCCCGTGTCCTTTGACGTACTATCTTTAGAAACTCATAGCCTTTCATACAAGTCATCGATACATTCTCGAATGCATACACTATATATATGCTCAATACTGACTTGATCGTCGGAGGGGGTTCCCCCGGGCTCAGCTCGGGGACCTCTCTAACAATCACTATTTGTCTTTTCAGCACTGTTACCGAAGACCCAAAGTCAAGGTCAACACAAGTCAAACGGCCATCTCAGCACCTTGACGACTATGCGGATTTTGGTAGCATCATTTGGCGCCATCCGTGGGACCCGAACAAAACATTTTCCTCGTGTGCTCATCTTGTGTTGTCACTATCCTATGGTTCATACAGGTCACAAGACGTCATCTAATTAATGATAACTAAGGTATGTTAAAAGTCATTCGAATAGGATACAGTAAAACAATAAAGTTTTACTCTTTGGTAAGACCCTCAGATCTCTTGACTTCTATTTTTGGTTTAATCCCTCTCTGAACCAAATTAATGGTATAGTCATTGAAAGTATAGAAAAGAAAGGCTCCTGTTAGACTCCAATCCAAAAACAAAATTGGTAAGTTGCACTATCTATTTCGACACCTCATCTTAAAACCAACTTGCTGTTGCGAATTATTTGACCTTTTTATACTAAAAATTAAGAAGTATCCAATCTAGTGTTCTGTTTTTGACTCAGTCCTTATGCAGTTATGCTATAGATAATAGAAACTTCTAAGAATATGTTCGCCATAGTTATATGGTGTAGCTTGACTCTTGCAAAGTCTTATAGCTACACCCAAATAAGTTTATTTTACGGGTCATGTACACAAACTATACAGTTGAACAAAAAGCACCACAACCTAATGGGTACTCAATCTCCATCAATACAATACCATATTATTCTATACTTATATGTTAAACTAGTTGCATATAGAGAGAGAGAACCAACATGAGGAATCACTGTAATGAAAGAAGCAAGTTGGTTCCACTTGCAATATCTGCATTATCCACTTGCCCCAAGTACAACATCGGCACTTGACAATCAGGTTTGGCTTCTTGATTTCATGCGCATATAAATCACAAAAATATCACCGCCTTTCATTGTGAATTGGCTTACCGAGGAGAGTAGCCATATGCAGATGGCAGCAAAGTAGGTAAGTAATGTCCTCTAAATCAACTTAAAGTACATGAATAACTATAATATTGCTCAAATTTAATGAGACCCATATGTGGTCGATCTTCATCCATACTTTTTTTTTTATTTGGTTCAATCCTTCTTCAAATTGGGTTCCACATGACAGCGATACCCAAAAAAAAAAAAAAAAAAAAAAAAAAAAAAAGCCACTTTTCGATGTGTTATAAGTTCCATAGGAATCCCAACACCAAACCTAAAAAGGAAATAGCAACTGATTTTTGATAACAAAGACCTCTCAAAAATAGAAAGGCTTTAAGCATTATATGGTCTGCAGTTATCAGATATACCCTTACAAAGGTGTTGTGAATCATCTGATAGTCTTACATTAAAACTAATAAGGTATATCACAGTCTATGTTTTGGTTTCAAACCTTCTTTAACTATAGTAACATCCAAAAACATGCTCTTTCAAAGTTCTATTACAGGTCCCAAAAAGTCATTAAGACTTAACCCACAAGCCGACATTGGTAAGTGGTTTCAAGCAATATCTGCTATCATCTAGTTAGTTTCTCTTGATAATTATAAACAACTAAATAGCTACATATATAATATATTGCATTAAAAAAAATAGTGGGAAAGAGAGAGCAAGGAAGAAACAGGGCATTTAAGCATGTTCTCAATCAGTTATCTTTCTTTTACATACTTAATTCATGAGTGTAAGTTGGATGAAACATCCCTCATCCTTGCAAGATGCATGACTATTGTTCCAATGAACAAGATATGGTCAAGTCAATCAACGCTATGGCACACCCAAACTTGGAATATGACACACCTTCTCAGACTGCCTGGTGCGACCGACCTAAAAAGTTGCAGAGTATGCTGAACACATGACACAACCCGTTCATTTTAGTCCTGAAGAAACAACAAGAACCAGCAGGTAGAACTCAAGACCTCTGTCTTTGGAGGTATTCATGAGATGTTCAAATCTCTTTCAAACACCTCAGCCTAAGCTACTTAAAAAGTGGAGGGGTAATCATTTTGGCTTGGTGATGATCAAATATTCGTAGAGTCTAGCCCGCCACAGAGATAATCATCTGTCACTTTTAGTTAACTTCGTTCATTTGGTCAATTTGTGGGCTCTAGGTTATGAGAATACCATCTTGCTGGGTTTACATACGATATATACATTTGACCTGATTTATTACATGAAAGCATATATAAATTTATGTGCTTATATAACACTTGCAAAAGCATGGGGCGTACAAGTTACTAAAATAGCTCTGTTGCTATTAGTCAATGAAATGAAAGTGTTAAAGAAATTAATATCTTTTACGAAATGGGGCTAACTTTACATCAACGTTTGTTACTCTATTGATCACTGACTATCTATGCGACAATTTTAGAAAAAAAAGGTCCTCATGCCCTGAGTCTTTCAAACTAAAAAGAAAAAAATAGAAAAGAAGTAAACAGAAACAGAGTTGCTAAGCAGCTGCCCCATACAATTGGTTACAACTTAAGAGTCGTAAAACATTGAAAATGGTGTTTCACTCAGTTCTACACCTCCCCTTTGTGTTCCATATGTGTCTTTGGATAGTCGGACACCACAAACTGTGCACAAAGACATCAGATCATGATATCCAGGATAGGTGATTTTCTATTAAGTTGTTACACAATATACAAAACCTTAATGCCTATCACTTGCCCAAAAAATAAAAAGGTTATATAAGACAACCATTTAAATCAATTGATGACATTCCCCAAATTGATGTAGTGAGATTATACGAAAATCATAGTGTGCAATATCGTACACTACTCGTATGTAAAAATAGTCATTAGACTAAATCATATTTGTTTTGGATATTAATAACATCCAAAAACATTCTCTTACAAGGTTTTGATAAGTCTTAACCAACGTGTTGGACTTACAAGCAAAACTACAACACAATTATATTTCAAAAATTATTCCAAGAAAGAATCAGTTGTAGGAGGGTTTGTCTTTGTTTCTCATGATAACAAACCTTTTCTTTTCTGAATTTAATCAACCTTATGTTCTTGTGAGATGAGCCCATGGTTTGGGTCCATCTGTACAAAGAGGGTGCAAGACTCAAAAGCACCTTGAGTAGAACACATGTCTAAGACATTGTCTGGGCAGCAACATGAACGTTATAAGGCCGCGAGAGCACAACCAACTGATCAATAGGAGGCTGCACCAAATATCCCCATCCTTGTACACCAGAAGGGAAGTAAAACCTCTAATTCTCCTTTTTGTTTCTGAATTTAATCGCTAGGAACCCTACTAACACCGTGTTTGGTAAATCTTTTTATTGAAACTTTTTTTTTCTTCAACTTTATACGATTTCTCTCGGAACTAAAGAATTACAGGAACAGGGACGCCAATCTTTTGTTACTAACCTTAAGCTTCTAAATTATCAGATGTTAAGCGTTTGATTGGAAGTAGATTCGGTGATCCTCAAGTGACAAATGACATGCAGTCGTGGCCTTTTAAGGTCATTAAAGGGCCTTCAGAGAAGCCAACAGTTATAGTTAAGTACGAGGGAGAAGATAAACAATATACACCCGAAGAATTATCTGCTATGGTTCTCAAGAAGATGAAAGAGGTTGCAGAAGAATATATTGGAAGATAGGTAACCGATGCTGTGATCACCGTTCCTGCTTATTTTAACAACCAACAGCTAGAGGCAACAAAGGAAGCAGGAACTATTGCGGGCCTCAATGTGTTGCGTTTGTTAAATGAGCCTACAGCTGCTGCAATCGCATATGGTGTGGACAATTTTGGTGACAAACAATGGGACAAGGATGAGAATGTTTTGGTGTTTGATTTGGGTGGCGGAACCTTTGAAGTATCTCTTTTGACCATTAGTAAAACAGGTGACATTAATGTCAAAGCTGTAGGGGGCGACACTCATTTAGGTGGTGAGGAATTTGATGCAACACTTGTTAATTACTGCTTACAATTATTTAAGAAAAAACACAGGGAGGTCAACCTAAGAGGGAATCCAAGAGCAATGGCAAGGCTAAAAGTTGCTTGTGAGAAAGCAAAGAGGGATTTTTCGTCAACTACTTTTGCTCCAATCGAAATTGATTGCTTGTATGAGGGCAATGATCGACTTTTTGATCAAAATTAGCAGAGCCAAATTTGAGGAACTAAATGCAACTTATTTTACAAAATGTGTTGAGCTAGTCGAAAAATGTTTGTTTGATGGGGAAATGAAGAAGAAGGATGTGGATGAGGTGGTTGATGTTGGGGGTTCAAGTAGGATTCCAAAGGTACAACGAATGGTGGATGAGTATTTTGAAGGGAAGACACTTTACAAGAGTATGAATGGAGATGAGGCTGTTGCATTCGGTGCTACAATCTTGGCCTCAAGGTTAAGTGGAGATGATTATAACGTGGTGTGAGATATTGTCTTACAGGATGTGTCTCCCCTCTCATTAGGAATAGCAGTCCAGATTAATGGTGTACCAGATAATATGAGTCCCAAGAACACTTCTATACCCACCAGCAAGAAAAAGATATTTAGTATTCCTCCCAATGCAACCGGGGTATCTATCCCTGTGTATCAGGGAGAGGGGGTCAAAGTTAAGGACAACAAATTACTTGGCAAGTTCGACTTTAGTGGCCTTACTTCGAGTCCTAATTGGAGGCCAGGACTAGAGGTTTGCTTCAGTTTGGATATCAATGGAATTCTTGTAGTCTCCGCAGAGGAAATATCAACAGGTAAAAAAAATCAATTACAATTGCCAAAAGCTGAAACTGGTCCAACGAGTTTAGTAAAAAGTTGCAATGTGATTAAGCAGGACTTTAATTTACCCTAAATGTTTGGACTTTTGATATGCTATGACACTGCAGATCTTATTTTGTATTTTCTAACTATTATATAGTAATCCGAAGTAGGTCGAGTACCTATGTTATGTCCTATAGATGCATGGTTTTAATTGAACATGTTATTGCTACTGCTACTGTGAAAGAGGATATATATTATCTGTAGTTTATAACTTTTGTCCTACGATCATAGCTTAAGCGTTGCTCCTGAACGATCGAAGAGCCTTAACTGCATCTGCTCTCAATACGTATTGGTAGTAGAACGCTGCGATGAGCCGATGACCACTGCACACATTTCACATGACATCAGCACCAAAACTAAGAGCAGGGTTGATTCCAGTTCCTGTAATTGGGATTGTCGCCAAGTGAACCATGAACACTGCAAATCCGATAGGAAGAGGTGCCAACACCTTTAATTATTAATCCAAACAATAGTTAGACTTTGTCATCAATAATAACACCATATAACAATTGACTAGAAGTGTTGGTAGCCAAGAAGACGGGAGTCGAGTGCATTTCTCTTAGGGTTAGTAGCCAAGAAGACGATGTAAACAAGAACAAAGGTACCGATGATTTCAGCACCCAAACCAGTTCCTTTGCTGTAGCCATCAGCAAGCTCACCACCACCACCATAATTATGATAGTAATCAAGTCTTTTGGAAAGCCTTAACAAGACCACGACCACAAATAGCACCCAAACATTGAGCCAGAATGTACATAAATTCCCTTGGTAGTGTTACTTTCTTAGCCAAAAACAGCCCGAATGTAACAGCAGGGTTAATGTGTCCTCCTGAGATACCAGCAGTGCAATAAACAAGGACAAATATCATGCCCCCAAAGGCCCATGCGATACCAAGGATTCCAACACTACAACATTGGTCAGTGCTGTGGGTGGAGTCAACTTGGGTCTTGTAACCGATGACAGTCAAGACAGTGATGTAAAGGAACAACATTGTGGCAATGAACTCGGCTTATGGCTCTGTA
>JARVZY010000957.1:0-26653 GCA_030686995.1 Artemisia argyi
AAACGGGTTTTTCCGTCATTCTTGCAAGCCTTGAGGGTTTTGGTTTTGGTTTGTTTGGAGAAGTCATAAAGGGATGAATGGAGAGTATGGAAGATTTGGGATATTTATAGTGTAAGATTTGTGTGTTTATGGATGGATAAAGTTTGTTTGGGAGATTAGGACAAAATGTGTTGGTGAAAAATGGGAAATGTAGGTTGAAATGGGCTAAAAAGCAGAAAAGATTCTGTAAACCCGACCATCAGATGGCCGGTCCCCTTAATTAAGGGGCGGTCCCCTTAATGATTAAGGGGGCCGCCTTACAAAATTAAGGGGGCCGCCCATCTGGTGATTTTCAGATTGCCAGAATTGGGTTTTTGGCAAAAAATTTGCAGAAAGGTTGTGTGTTTAGATTAGAATTCAAGCAAGTTCCACTCCTTGAGACAATATAGCATCTAATCTAACTATAATATAGCATGCATGCAACAACACTTAAGTAAAAGAGCAATCAAGCAATTAGTAATAAGCAAGAGAAAGCAAACAAAGGCAAGGGCACTTAATCTTCCTAGAGCAACTATCTTAGATCAAAGGCAAAGGTAACTAGTGAGTGGAAAACTAGTGATGGAGCAAGATGACAACATTATTAGTGAATTTTTCCTAGTGTGTATCTATATGCAACAAATGTGGAGTTGTGATTGTTTCGACTCCTAAATGCAAAGAGAGATAACGATCCTAAGAAACAATCCAAAAGATCTCCTTGATTCAAATTTTGCTCGATCATGAATGTCAAAGATATATATTAGATTATATACCTTGACAATTTATGTGAGAGTTTATGCATGATTTTGGAAGACAATGTTTTTAGCATTAGTCATCAATGCAAGGAAAATGATGTTCATGTGATTCCTAGATGTGAGAATAATTTTTAAAGAAAATTGATTGGGTTTTACAAAAGAGTTTATGCAAAGAAAATAAACTTTCCCAATCTTTAATTTTGTGCGAAATAGATTCCTAGACTCAGAAATGGAGGAGTGGAAGAAAAAAGATTAAAAAAAAAAAAAAAAAAAAAAAAAAAAAAAAAAAATTGTCTAAATGTAATAAAATTTAGTCAACTTGTTCCATCATTCCTAATCCTAAACGCAAGTGATTGAATAATTCACGCTTAAGGGGTTTAGTGAATATATCCGCAATGTTATCTTCCGATGCAACTTTTTCTATAGATATATTCCCTTTTTGTACATTATCCCTAAGAAAGTGATGGCGCATTTCTATATGTTTAGTCCTAGAGTGTTGCACCGGATTTTTACTTAAGTCTATCGCACCTTTGTTATCGCACATAATGGGAACGTTTTCTAACCTAATGCCATAGTCTAAAAGAGCTTGTTTCATTCATAGTGTTTGTTGACATGCCTTTCCAGCGCTTACATATTCGGCTTCGATGGTAGAAATAGCAAGAGCGGTTTGCTTCTTCGAAAACCAAGATGTTAGACAACATCCCATAAACGTGCAAATACTGCTAGTGCTTTTTCTATCTACGTAGTCTCCCGCATGATCCGAATCCGCATAGACGATGGTTTCTATGCCGGATCCCTTAGGATACCATAATCCTAAGTGTATAGTGCCGTTAATGTATCAGAAGATACGCTTAACAGCTTCTAGGTGAGAGGTTTTGGGATCCTCTTGAAAACGGGCACAAAGGCAGACACTAAACATGATATCGGGTCTACTTGCCGTCAAGTATAGTAAACTACCTATCATTCCTCTATACTTGGTGTTATCTACGGACTCACCTTCATCATCCTTTGTGAGCTTTACTTCCGTAGACATGGGAGTCTTCATGGGTTTTGAGTCTTCTAGGCCAAATTTCTTAAGCATTTCCTTAATGTACTTAGATTGGTTAAAAAATATTCCATCTTCTAATTGTTTTATTTGTAATCCTAGGAAGAAGTTAAGTTCACCCATCATACTCATCTCAAACTCATCATGCATGATTTTGGAAAATTCATCGCACATGTCTTGACAAGTCGATCCAAATATAATATCATCAACATATATTTGGACAATGATGAGATTTGGGTCTTTCCTTTTAGTGAAAAGAGTGTTATCTACCATTCCCATGGAATAATCATGTTTAATAAGAAAAGCTTTTAATCGATCATACCAAGCTTTGGGAGCTTGTTTGAGTCCATACAAAGCTTTCTTTAACTTATAAACATAATCAGGTTTTGCGAAGTCAATGAATCCTGGAGGTTGTGCCACATATACCTCCTCATTGATAAAACCGTTAAGGAATGCACTTTTCACGTCCATTTGTAATAACTTAAAATCTAGGGCGCATGCATAGGCAAGTAGTATCCTAATTGATTCTAATCTAGCTACGGGGGCATAAGTTTCGTCATAATCAATTCCTTTTTGTTGATTATAACCTTGGGCAACTAACCTAGCTTTATTCCTAGTAACTACTCCATTTTCATCTAATTTATTCCTATATACCCATTTAGTTCCTATGATGGTCATATTCATTGGATTTGGGACTAATTCCCAAACATCATTTGCCTTAAATTGATTTAATTCTTCTTGCATAGCTATAACCCAACTTTCGTCTTTTAAAGCCTCATTAATATTCTTAGGTTCTATTGCTGAGAGGAAACAAAAGAAATTATTTTTATCTTGAGCTTGTGACCTAAGGGTTCTTTGGTTAAGATGTCCTATTATATTATCTAGTGGATGTGACCTAGATTCTTTAATATTTACAATTTCGTTATTTCCTAAGTTAATGTCTTCATTGTCATTTCCTATGGGTTTTGTTTTACTAACCTCAATAGCTTCTTCTTCAACTAAGTCATCATCTTTTAAAGGTAAAGTTTTAGGAGGTGGTGGTGTTTCATCAAATATTACATTTAGTGATTCTTCTACTTTCATGGTGTGTTTGTTAAGTATTATATATGCTTTACTATTTTGTGAGTATCCTAAAAATATTCCTTCATATGATTTTGGATCAAACTTAGTGAGGTAATCCTTAGTGTTTAGAATATAGCATTTACTTCCAAATACCCTAAAGTAGCTTAAGTTTGGTTTTCTACCTCTTAGTAACTCATAAGGAGTTTTTCCTATAATTCTCCTAATTGATACCCTATTTAAAATATATGTCGATGTATCTACGGCGTGACACCAAAAATTTTGTGGGATAGATTGTTCATTTAACATTGTTCTACTCATTTCTTGTAGTGACCTATTTTTTCTTTCTACTACGCCATTTGATTGAGGAGTACGAGGAGCGTAGAAATTGTGAGATATTCCATTTAAATCACAATATTTTCCGAATTGTACTTCATTGTCAAATTCCCTACTATGGTTCGTCCTAATGGCTACTATTGTGCATCCTAATTTATTTTGAATCATTTTACTAAATATTTTGAATTTTTCAAAAGCTTGGGTCTTGTCACTTAAAAACCTAGTCCACGTGTATCGTGAGTAGTCATCTACTATTACTAAGGTATATTTGTTTCCTCCATAGCTCCGCACAGCGGATGGACCAAAGAGATCCATATGTAATAATTCTAGGCACCTAGTGTTGGATACTATATTTTTAGCTTTGTGACTAGCATGAACTTGTTTTCCAATTTTATATGCATCACAAAAATGCTTGTCATATTTTAGATTAGGCAAATTTCTAACTAATTCCTTAGAGGCTAAAGATTGTATTTGTTGCATGTTAGCATGTCCTAATCTCCTATGCCACAATGTGGAGTTTTCATCTAAGGTCGTTAGGCATATTCTATCCGCAGGCTTGTTTCCTAGTTTCATAACATATATGCCTTCTTTCCTAATTCCTCTGTCTATAATTTTTCCATTCTTAACTATTTCGCTATCCTCTTTGGTAAAGGTGACTCTACATTTATTGTCACATATTTGTCCTATACTAAGCAAGTTATATGTTAAATTATCTACATGCTCTACATTTTCAATAGTAAGTGAGTCTTGAGAAATCGTACCTTTGCCAATGATTTTTCCACGTAAGTCACTACCGAAAATAACGTTACCTCCATTATATGCCTTGTATGTAGAGAATAGCTTGCGGTTCCCCGTCATGTGCCTCGAACATCCGCTATCTTTGATCCATTCGTCAGGCTCCAAGTCAATTCCCAAACATATTTTGTCGGTTCTTTTTGCCATAAAACACTTTTCATCTCTTGGTTTTTCTACTTCTTCTTTGTCACTATCACTCCATGTTCCACTAACAAATGCGCCTTGATTTTCATAACCCGACGGCTTTAGAAATTCGCTAATGAGATGATTTGGACTTCCACATCTAAAGCACTTTCTTTTCCCGTAGTTGTCGCTTCTATTTCTTTGGAACGGTTTTCTTTCGTCTCGTGATGATCTAGTGAATCTTCCTCGTCTCTTGAAGAATTTCTTGAATTCTCTTACGGCCATTGCATATTCTTCGTCTTCACTTTCGTCACTTGAATCATCATCATCACTAGGTTCCTTTTTGGCTTTTAGAGCAATGGGTTTGGTTTGTTCTTTCTTGACTTTGAACGTTTCCGAATCTCTTCTTATAATTTCTTCATGGACCTTCAAGTTGCCAATGAGTTCATCTAGTGATAACGTCATCAATTTCTTTGATTCTTCAATTGCTGTGACCTTAGCTCGCCATTTTGGATGCAATGCCCTAAGAAATTTCCTAACACAATTTTTACTAGAAAATGTCTCATCAAGTGCGTTTAAACTTGTGATGATAGTGTTAAATTTAGCAAAAGCATTATCAATTGATTCCTCTTCCGGAATCGTAAATTGTTCATATTGTTGTACAAGAAGATCTATTTTGTTATCTTTAACTTGAATATTACCTTGGTGAGTAATTAGTAAAGAATCCCAAATTTCTTTTGCGGTTTTACACATAAAAATTCTTTCATATTCTTTGCGTGGTAACGCATTATAAATGACCATTTTAGCCTCATTATTTTTTGCTAGTTTCTTTTTCAAATCATCATTTTGTTTTTCAAAAGATACAATTTCATCCATTTTAGTTTCAACATTATATTGAATAAGGGGAAAATCACCAAAGGTAATAATATGCCAAAGATCAAGATCTTTTGATTTCACATAAGTTTCGAATCTATTTTTCCAATATAAAAATCCATCACTTCCAAATAGTGGTGGTCTTTGCATAGATTGCCATTCTAAATATTTTTCAGATTCCATAGATCGTTACAAGTTTTAAAATACAATATATTTTAAAAATCTTGCTCAACCTGGCTCTGATACCAATTGTGGAAAACTAGAAGGGGGTTGAATAGTTTTACGTCTTTTTAATTCGTTATAAAAGATAGTTTTAGTGTTTTATTAGTTTTTAAAATTTAGTTTCGATAATATGTGATCTCAAGTCTTGCACAATATAAACAACTATCAATAAGTAAGTTATAACAATGATAAGTAATGAAATAAATAAGAGATGGAAAGATCGAACCGCGAGACAAGAGATTTATAGTGGTTCGGCTACAAGGACACCTTCCTTGCCCTACTCCACTCCCCGAGCACCTAACTCGAGAGTTTTCTTCACTATATCAACAAGCTCCCTTATGGCGGAGAAAACCTTACAAACCAATTGACACACCACAACTTCTTCATACCAATCTACTTCACGCCTATCTTCTTCACACCAATTTACTTCACAACTAACAACTTCACACCTAGCTTCTTCGCTACAATCTAATTCCTAACTTTTCTTCTTCACACCAAACAACTAACTAATCACACAATCAATATACCTAGCACAACTATCTTCAATCAAATATTCACAACAATCTTCACAAAGAATTATGTAAATAATCTCGATGATGCACCAACAACTTGGATGTGGAGGTCACAACAAGTTGTAATACTTCTTGTCTTGGAGGATAGAAGTATTCTTCTCTTGCACTTGAGAGGATGATGTTTGAATCACTTTGAAACAAAGAATTATGTATTTATGATCAAAGGGGATCTAGAATAGAAAGTTTAAGAGTGCAAAAGGTGAGAAAATTCTGTGGGATGAACCAGTATTTATAGGGAGAAAATTTACTGTTCTGGAGCGTGGCCGGTCCCCTTAATTAGGGGGCGGTCCCCTTAATGATTAAGGGGGCCGCCTAGTATAATTAAAGGGGCCGCCCTCCTGAACGTTGGATTTTCTTGTCCTTTTGCGAGGGAAATTTTTCTGGATAAAATTTGCCATTTTTGATTGGAAATTTAAAATCGTATATTTATAATGAATTAAACATATTATTTTAATTCCAAAAGTAATTTTGTAAAAGATATAGAATGTTTAATACATTTTATAAAAATTCTAGTGATTAGAAAAATTTCCTTTGATCATGAAATGCAATAAACACTTTGTTTATTCATACCTTAAGTGATATGGATGCAAAGACAAATATTAAGCACTAAAAACTTGTTTACATCATAAGTTTTAGATTAATGAGTTTATGCTTTGTAATTATCAAAACATAGAGATATTGTTAATATGCTAACAATGTTTTTAGACATTATTTATGTCAACAAAGGTTATCAAAAAATAATGTTTTTAGACATTATTTTGTAAAAGATATAGAATGTTTAATACATTTTACAAAAATTCTAGTGATTAGAAAAATTTCCTTTGATCATGAAATGCAATAAACACTTTGTTTATTCATACCTTAAGTGATATGGATGCAAAGACAAATATTAAGCACTAAAAACTTGTTTACATCATAAGTTTTAGATTAATGAGTTTATGCTTTGTAATTATCAAAACATAGAGATATTGTTAATATGCTAACAATGTTTTTAGACATTATTTATGTCAACAAAGGTTATCAATGCACAAATACAAATCACCAAAAAAACATCATATAAACTTTAATCAATGGGAAAGCAATTTTAAGGGGAGCAGTATGGTGGCTACAAATCCATCAATCCTAATGGATTAAAGCTTACTAATACAATAAAACAAAACTACTTAATGAATTATACACATGCAGGACCTTCTTACGGCTCTAATATCTCTGTTTAGGGCGTGTCTTGTGATGCTTCTTCGACTGAATTCATCTCCTTAGGATTTTGTTGCACACAAATTCGTATCTGTCTTGTGGTATTTATAGCTTTTGTCTAAGGGATCGATGCGGCGCATCTTGATGATAGATGCGGCGCATTTACTTAACTTCGCGTGGGGTCCAAGATTATTATATTCTGGAATATTCGTACACCGTCTTTAGATGCGGTGTAACTTGTTTCTCTATGCGGCGCATGTCCTTTAACGTCTTGGATAGTGTCTGGTGAAATCTTTAGCTGATACGCCGCATGTTGTAAATGAGATGCGACGTATTTGGAGTACAACAAGTTGGTTATCCTTCGTTCACCAAAGTTTCATATGCGGCGCATGTTGTAATAAGATGAGACGCATTCTTCAAAGTCAGGCAATGGTCTTCGAATTCATCTAAGTATGATGTTGTGGCGTAACTGTTGAGAATGATACAGCGCATCTCCTGGATTTCAGTAGACTTTTCCAATCTTGATCATTTATCTCCATAATTTGTCCAAAATCATCAACTTTCACCAATTGCTTGTTTTTACCTGAGAATTACTAAAGTAAACAATTAAGTATCGATTCTTATACAAAACAATATAAAACAAGTCAATTAAATAGGATAAATGATGCCAATAATATGTACTTATTTGATCTCATCATACATGCCAAACAATATTATGTAACTTGAACTATTACATATGGGTTAATCTTTAGTGATGGTTCACTCCTATCAATACTCTATTATTGCATCCAATTTCTTATACATAATATGTTTGTGTTTGTGTTTTATGGTTCGTGATGCGTAGGGTTTGCACCAGGCTTTACCTCTCGAGAAGCTTACAACCCCCACCAGGCAGTGTACCTGATCGATGTAGTATAGTATAGTGACAAGTACCGGGGGATTGATCGTTCAGCTAGGAATAGTGTCGCTAGGATTAGAAAACCTAAAGACTAGGTCTAGAGATGAGGTATGATTCTTTTTATCTTTTTATATTTTTAAGAAAGCAAGTTAAAAATCTCGGGTTTGAAGGATTTGGGCGGAATTAGTCACTAGTCAACTAACCCAATACTAAGATGCAATAAAAATAAAATACTAAAAATGAAAATAAACTAATTATACTAAAGTTGTGAGCAATAAGTGGGAGAAATGTATTTACTTAGATTTCACTACTCCCTAGATATCTTTTACACGTTAATTACTTGTTATAGTTGCGTGGATGACGGATTGTATTCCTTAATACCAAGGTTGTCAGGATCGGGATCCTACATTGGATCGTTTTCGGCTTCACAAGATCGGGATCGTAGGATCGGATCGGGATCGTAAGATCCTATGAATATGTGTATATTATTTATATAAGAGTTGTAGTTTATACTTTTATAGAATATTTTATATGAAAAATGAATTTAAATGAATGATAAAAGAAAAAACAATAAGAAACATGAGCTTCTAGTAGGATCGGATCGTTCACGATCCTACGATCCTGTGTGCGATCCTACGATCCTACAACGATCTTGCTCCCCTCGAGATAAAAACATAGGCTTGTAGTAGGATCGGATCGTTTATGATCCTACGATCCTGCGTGCGATCCTATACCGATCCTGATAGAATTAAAATCCTACTACGATCCTGCTCGTTTTTCATATGTAGGATCGTAGGACCGTACGATCCTACGATCAGGATCGCGATCCTGACAGCCTTGCTTAATACCATTCATGGGGTGGCGTACTTACTTCCTCAATCCTATGAGTGCCTACTTCACTCCTATGTCGAGCCGGCTAAGAAGCTCCTAACATGGGATCATTAAAATTTACTCATGCATTAAATACAACCAATAAAACCTAGTACACATCGATTCATGTTTCCTAAGACGTTCAAGCATGTTACACAATGGAGATCTGCCAGTTTTCTTAAGCCTAACATTGAAATCATTCATCCAATACAACCATAAACAAGTAATTAACACATAATTAACATCTAGGTTTCATTAGATCTAAGCAAACACAAGATAGATCTAGCCTAACATGTTGAAATCAAGACAAGCACGAGATATAGACAACCAACACATAGACATATTGATTGAATTAAGAGAAGACTTATCTCAATAGCACATGTAAGGATCCAAGGGCTGAAAACCCTTGAAAAAGCTGTAAAATACGTACAAGGTTCGGACTTAGGGTTTCTCCACACAAGTCCCTCCTTAATGAATGAAAATTAGAAAACTATATATAGATTTTGGAAGGTGACGGCGTCAAGAACAAATGTCTTACGCCGTCATCTCGCCGCCAAATAGTTCCTCGGACTGCCTAGATCTGGATCTGACGCCGTCATGTAGTCCCCTTTTGCAGGTCGTCACATAATTAACTCTTGACGCTCTTCTTGTAACGCCTTCATGTTTCTTCTGGGTCGTCATCGATATTACTCTTGACGCCGTCAAATATTTCCTCTTGACGTCGTCATACACTGTTTTCAGCATGGAAAATTAAGTCTTTGGCGTTTTCTTCACTTTTATGCTCCAAAAACGTTCGAATTGCTTCCTTTTCCAGATTTCTCTCCCAAAGTACCTAAAATCACAAAAAGAACGATTTAGGGTAATATTTGATCAAATAAATTCAATTCTGGGCTTAAATGACCCCTTAAAAGTGGTTCATTTTTCGCCTCATCATATACCCTTACACTTGAGATTTGCTTGTCCTCAAGCAAATGCGCTTTTATTCTAATCAAAATACAAGTTTGGGGTCATTTAACACTAATATAAAAGTAATTACAACAAATAATCGTTCCACTAAAGACCAAAGACAAGCACGGAGGTCATACACTAGCACCTTACAAATAGTGTTTAGATACTCACATCTCTCGGGTGTAATAAAGTAATATCACATTATGGAAATGGAAAACATCTCTCACTATCTGTCATAGCAAAATAGATTACCATAGGCTTGGGAAAGGATCAAACCTCCACCACATGGCGTAAGCACCTAGAATAAACTATCAAAGAGGTCTTTTAAAGGGTTATAACGTTAGGTGTAGGGATATGGAATACACGGTTTTGTTGGATATAAGCAGTCTTTACTGGTGGCGAGTTAATAATCTTGATTAATTACATGTACAATATGGCGTTGCTAAGCCAAGACTAGACTCGACTTAAGCTAATAAATGAAAATTACAAAAACATAAAATAAACATAGAATGAAACGGGATGGTAGTCCGTATGTTTTTTCTCTTTTCTTTTATTTATTTATTTTTTTCTTTTTCTAGATTTTTCATTTTTTTTTTTTTTTTTTTTTTTTTTGCATACACTCTTACCCTACCATCCAAAATAATACATCATAGGGAATGAATATTCCCCTTACACTTGAATTTTTACATACTTTACAATAAACTAATCTAGTGATTTGAATCAAGATAATCAAAACACTTGGAGTACTTTTAAGATTAACGTACATATGGGGTAATAAATGATGTTCTTCCCCATTACTCCATAAAATAAGTACTTTACCCATGAGTCCCAATCGTCCCAAAACAATATGTACAAGGATATGACTCGACTTAGCAACCATGTAATCAATTAGATAATTAACTAAGGGTTTAAACAAATAACAATAATGCACTAAAGATGAGTGCATACATGGAAGGCTAAGGCGATTTGGGTGTACATTTAAGTGGGATGCAACAAATTATTCCTTTAAGTAAGTTGCTTAAAGTTAGAAACGAAAAGATAGGCTCGGAGGGGTGTACTAGGGGTTTCGTGTACTAAAAATGAGTACAACGCTAAGGTGTGAGAAAAATTAATTGACTTAACTAGCCAAGTAATATGACTTAAATGGTCAAGTAATTATGATACGAGTTTAACACAAGGGTGATCCTAATGCCTCTTATCATGTAGTAAATCCTATTACACGAATGTAATCTCACTAGTGGTCTCGGGATGCATCACTAACGCAAGTTCTAGAATCTAAATCCTACCAGTACACTCATAAGCACTAATAATGAATGCTTTTCCTATCAAATCTAAAGGCGAACCTCACATATTTGGGTGGAAAATTTTTCTGAATAGTACGGTTTTGTGCTAGTCATACAACTCCTATCCATGAGACGCTTGCTAAGGCTAAAGTTTCACTCCTAAATGTTGTAAAAAAATTTAAATTTGGCGTTAAAATTGCACTAACAAGTATTTCTCATAGTTTTATTACGCATCTACTATTAAACAAACAAACTCAAGCGAAAGTGTACCTGTAAGGTATCATCATTTTACCCTCCCCTTACACTTAGGATGAACATTGTCCCCAATGTTCAAGTAAAGAATGTAAAAGTGAAATGAGTAAAAAGAATGAAATCAAATACTCCCCTGATTCGCTCGGTATGGATAATAAGGTGGCCAGGTTAGATCTTCCTCCAAGAAAATGAACAATCAAAGCTTCCCTTCCAGAATATAAATCATCTTCTTGTCAAACATAACCTGTTAAACCTGAGAAAACAAACACAAAAACCCAAAGCATCAATCCGAACAAAGAAAACTCACAACTAGATATAATTCCAGACTTAGGAATAGAAACAAAACAATTAAAGATATAATGCTTGTGGAATGAATGTTTGCAGATTTCCTGGAGTTTATAAAACTAAAGAATTAACAAAAACTTTAAGACTCCGGTATAAACAAAACTAGCAAAATTTCCAGAATTTTACACATGATTATGACTCGATACAAGCATTCGACTCTAACGAATACTAATACATATGTTCATTTAATATTGTTGTGGTTCATGCTCAATTTCGTTTTTATAAACAAATTTGGATCTCCCTTACACTTAAATTTTGCAAAATACCTTTATATGTAATTAAGACAAAGTTAAAAACAAAATAAAGCATTTTCACAATTTACTTTGAAACATAAACCACAAACAATAAAAATAAAGCATGCATATGGAAACAAATAAAATCAAATAAACAAACAAACAAACAAATAAATAAATAAAGCTTGGGTTGCCTCCCAATAAGCGCTTGTTTTTGTTCGAGTCACGAGTCTGACTCTACCCTTATTTAACGGAAATAGGGGAGGTTTTCCCTACACTTAGGATTAAGTGTGGGTGGAAGTAGCGATACACACCCTTAGGGTGGAAATATGCCACATGAGGTGAAGGGGGTGAGTGAATGGCTTCCTTCATCCTAAAACTACCCGGATAATATTGGTTGATGGGTGGGTCGGTTCCTCTTTTGTCTCCTAGATGTATATCTAAGGATGGAAAGTTGTGTAAAGGTTGAGATTCCGGTTCATCAGCATTAGGAAATTCCCTAGAACTAAGAGTAAGGTTATCACTACAAGTATTCAAACCTGTATCCTCTAATGGTGCCTGGTCCAAGGGTTCTACTTCTATTGGGGTTCCTATAGTCTCTTCTACTTCTTCCGGGTAAGTCACGGGCGGTGTGTATGCCTCAAATGATGCTAGGACTTGTGGGGTACTTGGTGGGCTTGGGTTTTCTACTATCTCTTCCATCACATCATTTGTTTCCTCAAAGTCTGACGGATACAAACTCATCAATTCATTCAACTTATGGTTCACGGTTAGGAAACTTTCCTCGAAATTCTTCCAAAGGGTCTCACTAAAAGGAATTTATCCTAATAATGATCGTCTAATTGAAATCACACATGCATAAAATTCATCAAACCCATCTAACTTTACCCCCAACTCCTCTTGGATGTCATAAAGATCACACAAAAAATCATTGGAATGATAGGAATCAAATCTATTAGTGAAATATAGTTGTTCCTCTATTGTCAGTGATCTAAATGGAATTTCATCTGCCATAATGACAAGTGAAAATGGTTTTACAAACAACGGGCACAAAGAAAAAGATAGAATACAAGAAAGCTAATAAAAATAAAATAAAAATCTCACTAAAAAGGAATCTAATGAGTAGACCTAATCAAAATAAATTCCAACCTAAACAATAACTATTTCCCCGGCAGCGGCGCCAAAAACTTGATGCGTGGGGTTTGCACCAGGCTTTACCTCTCGAGGGATCTCGAGAAGCTTACAACCCCCACCAGACAGTGTACCTGATCGATGTAGTATAGTATAGTGACAAGTACCGGGGGATTGATAGTTCAGCTAGGAATAGTGTCGCTAGGATTAGAAAACCTAAAGACTAGGTCTAGAGATGAGGGATGATTCTTTTTGTATTTTTATATTTTTAAGAAAGCAAGTTAAAAATCTCGGGTTTGAAGGATTTGGGCGGAATTAGTCGCTAGTCAACTAACCCAATACTAATATGCAATCAAAATAAAATACTAAAAATGAAAATAAATTAATTATACTAAAGTTGTGAGCAATAAGTGGGAGAAATGTGTTTACTTAGATTTCACTACTCCCTAGATATCTTTTACACGTTAATTACTTGTTATAGTTGCGTGGATGACGGATTTTATTCCTTAATACCATTCATTGGGTGGCGTACTTACTTTCCCAATCCTATGAGTGCCTACTTCACTCCTATGTCGAGCCGGCTAAGAAGCTCCTAACATGGGATCATTAGAATTTACTCATGCATTAAATACAACCAATAAAACCTAGTACACATCGGTTCATGTTTCCTAAGACGTTCAAGCATGTTACACAATGGAGATCTGCCAGTTTTCTTAAGCCTAACATTGAAATCATTCATCCAATACAACCATAAACAAGTAATTAACACATAATTAACATCTAGGTTTCATTAGATCTAAGCGAACACAAGATAGATCTAGCCTAACATGTTGAAATCAAGACAAGCACGAGATATAAACAACCAACACATAGACATATTGATTGAATTAAGAGAAGACTTATCTCAATAGCACATGTAAGGATCCAAGGGCTGAAAACCCTTGAAAAAGCTGTAAAATACGTACAAGGTTCGGGCTTAGGGTTTCTCCACACAAGTCCCTCCTTAATGAATGAAAATTAGAAAACTATATATAGATTTTGGAAGGTGACGGCGTCAAGAACAAATGTCTGACGCCGTCATCTCGCCGCCAAATAGTTCCTCGGACTGCCTAGATCTGGATCTGACGCCGTCATGTAGTCCCCTTTTGCAGGCCGTCACATAATTAACTCTTGACGCTCTTCTTGTGACGCCTTCATGTTTCTTTTGGGTCGTCATGGATATTACTCTTGACGCCGTCAAATATTTTCTCTTGACGCCGTCATACACTGTTTCCAGCATGGAAAATTAAGTCTTTGGCGTTTTCTTCACTTTTATGCTCCAAAAACGTCCGAATTGCTTCCTTTTCCAGATTTCTCTCCCAAAGTACCTAAAATCACAAAAGGAACGATTTAGGGTAATATTTGATCAAATAAATTCAATTCCGGGCTTAAATGACCCCTTAAAAGTGGTTCATTTTTTGCCTCATCAGTTCGATTAATAGCATTTACTTGTGTTTGTGTTTCGATTAATGCCATTTACATGTTTGTGTTTGTGTTATATGGTTAGAATACTGTCATTTTCATGGTTGAACACATTCTACAAATAAAATTGGGATCAAACGACCCCTTACATTCATCGTTATTTACATGTACAGGCTTACGATATGGGAAACCATAACCCCTATCTACATCTACATCTACATCTACATAAAAAGGGGAATCAAGAAAAGCAAAAGAAACCACAAGTCCCCAACCCCCTACTACCTACATTCATCATAAACAACAAAAGAAACCATCCCAGCCTCCAGCAACCAACCCTCTCACATGTACGTTTGCCTCACAGCAAACTCAATCTTGGATATAATGTTGTCGTTAGTTTGCCTGAGCATCCTCATCAACCCCCTCATCTTTCGCAAATTAGCTGTTTGAATCCTCCGAAACTTGTTCACATTAGACCTTGCAACTCTCGATTCCCTTAAGTTTTGGAGCTCAGCAATCAGGTCCCCCCAATACCGATCATATTAGAAAGCTTTCAGCTCCTACTCATCAATTTTTGTGCATGCTGAATTCCTCAGCCTCTCGCTGGTAATGGGATATCATCATTTCTGATATGACAAATGAGTTATAGGCAATAACGAGATCAAGACAGCGAGCCATGTTACTGGTTAAGGAAATGAGATATACATATATATATATATATATATATATATATATATATATATATATATATATATATATATATTATTTTTTTTTTGTTTTTTTGTTAAGGATGTGTGTATTTCTGTTTGTGTTTGTGCAGATAGAAGACCTTTGACAAATTAATATGTAAAGATAAAAACTCACTTTGCAAATTTAGCCATTGAGGTCATGTCACATTGATATCGCAAATTTGGCGGCAATATAATATGTATGAACATTAAAATGACATTAATACTCTCAGTGACGAGACACTTAACGAGTTACTTAACGAAAGTTAGCAAAAGTCGCTTTCGGTGGCTTTTTTACAAAAATATGAAACATTAATGTTTGTTTTGCAAAAAAAATCGAATCGGTGTGATCCTTGCGCATTCGTGATAACTGAGGGACCAAATTTGCAATTTACCCTAAAATTTAATGAAAATTAATATTTAAATATTTGATTAATTAAGTATGTGAGAGAATGTTAATGGACCTATAGGTTTCCTCTAAACCTAGGCAAGTTGACAAATTCTAAGGGCCCATTTGGTTTATAAATGGGTTTAGGATTATGATTTAAGGGTTCGTTTGGTATGAGGGGTTCACCCCAAAGATTTAACTTTTGGTTAAATAAAGACGTTTGGTTAGAAAGAATGGGCCTAAAAAAAATAAGAATGGGTCCTTGATATTGGCTGTGTACAAAACCCGGGCATTTTACCTCCTTTTCCAAATAATGTGCACCACATACTTCATTTTTAATTCTTTTTTATAACTAAATAAAAAATAACTTTAAATCATACGGAATATATCATTTTTAATTCACTCCCGAACCCACTTAAATAATCACTTTAAATTAAATATAATATTTTCTCTCACCTTAAATTCAAATCCTAATAATAAACCCATCTACGAAGCAAACGGACCCCCGTTTGGTATATACGTGAGTTTAGGATTAGGATTTGGAGTTAGATTTGGATTTGGTGTAATTTTAGAAGAGAGAAATTACATTTATTTAATAAATTTTATAATATAATTAAAACTAAAATTATTTTTAAATACAAAATTAAGAGAGAGATAGACACAAAAGGATAAATGGACCAACTTTTAAATAAAATCCCATTATCCTCACATCTTTTGAAATTGTGCATTTTTTTAAGTCAACCCTCATTTCAAATCTTAGAGTTGTAACAAACAATTTTTTTCTTCCTTGATTCCATAAAAATAATCCAACACTCTTATTCTGGACTCAGCCTAAACCCTCAAACCAAACAGACCATACGAAAATGATTAATTCGGTTCATTAATTTTCTTAAGATTTTATTTTCAAGCTAAATATTTATTCTACAACTTAATACACTAGTTATAATACCCGCGTACGTGCAGGTTTTTTTTTTTTTTTTTTTTTTTTTTTTTTTTTTTTTTTAATCATATATTAAAAAACAAATAATTTAATCTTTGTTTTTGTTTTTTTTATGATTTTTAATTATAGTTTTTTATTATTAAAGATAATTATTTAAAAAATTTAATCATATTGTTAATTGCATCTTATTTATATTTTTTGTATTTATCTTCGACTTGTATTATGGATAAATATAAAATGTTATCTAATAAGAAAATAATCTTTTTTTTTAAATAAAATTATTACTAAATAAGTTATGATTTGATTTTTTTTAAATAGAAAAATTCCCACTCGGGGTTTTATTTTATTATATAAAAGATGTCTCAAACTAAAATTTTAACTCACGAGTCACAACCTGACGTACCGCTAGACTTTTGCTTTGTATCTTTTTATATTCGCGTTTAGAATTGAGTCATTGCTTATTTTATTTGTATGATCACATTATATGATGACGATGATTCGGAGTAACATGTAACGACACAAATTAGATGGATGTGATATTTTACATTATAACCACAAATATGAACGTACTTTAGGTTGTTTTAATTGTAATTTAGGATAATATAACATGTTGGTACAATGGTACATATTAAATTACTTTCATAGTCGAGGCTTCCCCAAGACTAGTGTGCTACAGTGGCTATGAACGATTCACATTCCTTGAATCATGCAAGGTCTCAAAACTTGGGTCACATTTTTCAATTAACAAAACCTGATGGCGAGTTTTGGTAACATCCCTGATAAAACTGTTACGTGAAAAATAACTTTGAACCCCCTAAATTGGACACGAGAAAAGATTATAGCTGGCAAGAGCATAGTAATGTTGCAAGCAAGAAGTTTTTATCTACTGGCGTGGGTTATAGATGTCATGACCATAAGAGCATACGGTAGTGTTCATGGTGGGTCGGTATCGGCTTCTATGGCAACCGGTGTCAGCTTATGTAGAAATGTACATTTTACCTACTGTAGAATGTCACATACAAGCAAACTTAAACATAGAACAGAATACGTAAATGCAAATTCCCAATCACTTCACATTTCGCTCAATGAACCGCTCATTCTTACAAAATATAATTGCCCATTTTTCAATTCCAGAACAAAAAGGAAGAAAAAAAACACATCCTCTAGGACATGCATTGTTAGAAAGCTAACATAAATTTTGTAACAACAAATATGTACCATCAGTAAATGTAGAATGCAAGAGTAGCATGCAAAACGAAAAAGTGATGATCCTAAAGATATGAAATAAAGAAAAATGCATCATTCTAAACAGCTTCTAGAGTCTAAATCATCTGCAATGCATCATTGTTCACATAGGACTATTGTGTCATTGTACAGACATCACCATGAAAAATACAAGAAGCAAAGTTGCAACTTCTAAAATGAGGTGGGGGCCCAGACTCGTAGTGAGTCGGCAAAAAGATTGGCTCACAACAATCGCCTCAAATGGCTCACAACGGTCGCCAACAAATGGCTCACAACGGTCGCCTACAAATGGAAACTGAATACAGTAATAGTACACCCCTAATTGAAAGATGACTTTGGTATTTACAACACAGTCTAGCTTTTCTTCACAAGCAGTCCACAGTCCATATGGATTCAGGGAGAAAGCCGGTCTTCATATTAGGCTATTACACTATCGATCACCCTCTCTAGAGGACACGAAGCTGAGCAAGAAATGCAGCACAAAGATCCAAGAACAGAAATTGAGGTCCCTGGATCCTCTGTAGATCAAGCAGATATTTGTCCTCCCGGGTTTTGTAAAGCTGCAATAGTGTTTGGTAACATCATCATATCAGATAGGCTAATGGCCTTGACAGTTGACAGATAGTGACAAGTGTACAAAGATCAAAAGTATCTGATGTTTCATCACCTAGGGTGGCAGTTTCAACCTATTATTGTGAAATTGAGCTGGGCTGTATTTTGATGCTAACAGATTAAACAGGTAATGTCAAAAAAACTTTTAACTGAAAGTGACGATGGTCAAACCATTATAACCTCCAAATTTGTCATTATAGTAGTAATAGTTTATATGATCATTTCCTTCAAAATATCAAATACAGAGCGACAACATGTTAGCGAGTCAACACAACCCAGCCTGTTTTCACTCGTTGCCCAACCAACCCAGTATTGTGGCTACCAATATATACAAGATGCCTAAATGAATTCTAAACTTACAAAAAACCAATATATCAGAATCTGACTCCAACTCACACTTTCAGGTATCATGCACTTCTTTACATTCAGGAATCAATTAATAATTCAATACTTACTTAATATGTCTGATGAATATGCAAAGTATGATAATGCCATAATGGTCACAAAGTTGAAAGAATCTCATTGGCTATTAGTTAGATTTCATCACCATCCTCCATTAAAGAGAAAGTAGAATCTTGTGGACCCAAAACATATATCATTAAGTTTTTGTGATGCCAAATGTGCGAATACGGAAGTTTAGAAAAGAAAATAGGACACTTTCTTGGATGTCCTACCAGAACATAATGGACTACAAAATCACAATGTTCTTGTTAACTCCTTGCAGGATATTTTACCATATGATTAAGGGTGTACAAACCTAGTGTGGAAATAGTTGGAAAGTCACATTACCTGAACTTCAAATTTGACAACATTGGGGGAGCTCATGGCACCATCATTCTCTACAATGGTCAACTCGTCTCCGAAGTAATGATTACTTTGCATAGAATCATTTATCATGCCCTGTTGATTGCCAGGAACCCACCTGCATTTCATGTTGTAGTGGCCTATCTTTTTCCAGCACACATTCAGTTCTTGCAAAGCTTTCAGAACTTCTGTCATTATCTCACGAGGATGTGCTCGAGACTGTCAAAATGAACAAGAATACTTTTATTTAACGTACCATGCGGAAATAATAACAATATATATACCGCCGGATTGAATATATAATCTTTATGTTTTTCTATGTATATGCTTATTACGGGTAAACTTACCTGTAGCCCAAGAGCCCATTTCCTCTCAACTTGGCTTCTAAGATTAATTCCTTGATAATCCATAAAAGTAGTTGGACGCTGTGGCATAACTGAAGCAAAGGCCTCATTTCGGTTGAATCCATCCTACAATTCAGTAAAAGCACAAAATTTGGATATAGATGCATATAACAGACAATTAAATGAAGTATTCCCCCCAAAATATACAAAAGTAAATGCGCTTAGAAAAACTATCTAACCATTGGTTTCTGGAATTCTGCTCCAAGGTAGCCACTTGAGTTACGAAACCTGTTGTCCAATAGCAAGTAGTATGCCACAGTACCCTAGAAAATATGCAGGTATCAGCAACATATTCATTGTCACATTGACAAACTTTGCAAGAAGAAAAAAAAGTTGCCTCATTGACAAACTTTGCAAGAAAAGAAAAAAAAAAAAAAAAAAAAAAAAAAAAAAAAAAAAAAAAAAAAAAAAAGTTACCTCATTCTGCACTCGGTTGCGAAGCGACTCAATGAGGGTATCCCTGTCAAACCCCATCTTAACCACCTCTAAGAGAATATCTTCATCGGTCTGTAGAAAGAGAGTTGGTTTAATTACCCATACATCGAATGTTACTTTTATACATACACAACTTTAAATTGTAGAAAAGAGCAAAACAATATCGTCAATAAAAAAGTGATAGGATCTGCATACCTTTTTTGCTTGCTGCATAGAATCTGGTGGAGGAACTGCCAAATAACGAGGAAGATGAGCCTGGAACCAGGGGTGCATCCGAATCTCAGGAATAGTTATTCGCTTCATGGGATCAACCACAAGCATCCTCGGGATTAGATCTCTCGCACCAGGTGATAAGTGGCTGGGAAGGGTATATATGCCACCCTGAAGAACAAAGCAGCATAGATTTTAGTTGATTAATAACAACTATTTCCAATAGATAGCATAAATGAACTTCAAAAAACTGCGTGAGATCAAACTGAACAAACCAACATAGAATTTAGTTGATTAATACCAACTATTTCCATAAATAAGATAACCTCGACTTTGATAATACTCATGTAATAGATTCTTATTGTTCTGCTATAGAGATTAACACTAACTGGTCCGCAGGCTAACTGAAATGAGGTTAACCGAAATGATTTGCCTGAACCGTATATAATATTACTATGTTAGGCTAAAGATTTCTCAAAATTTTGAGGTTAAGCAGACCGCAAGCACCACTATTAATGGGTGGATGGTGACCACCAAGCTTAACATCTAGCTTACCAGTATTTATGTATTCGATAAAAGGTAACCACAGTAAGCCTACACAGATTTCCCCTTAGAGAAACATAGGAATGGTATCTTACACACAGAATCGTTGTGACAACAGTAACTTGACACTTGCAGTTATTACGTTTGGATGATGAAATGTCTATCCAGAAATCAAATAATAATTTTAGACAGGGTGAGAAACAGAGCATATGTGTCCTGCCGTCCACATGATACAAAATACAACAATGAAGAGAAATAACTAGATTTCCCAAAATCCATAGTTCGACACAGTTAAAAAGGTGTCAATTGGAACATGCACATATGTTTTGTATTGCATTTAATTTGCAGACAGCTTAGCCAATAAATTAAAAAACAAAACCTTATTAATGTACCTTTATTTTCTTGAAGAGGTTAGGAATATTTTCATCATCAAAAGGAAGGGTGCCACAGAGAAGAGCATACAAGATAACACCACAGCTCCACACGTCAACTTCGGGTCCAGCATACAGCTTTCCAGATATAACCTAGGAAAAAAAAGACAATAAAATCAGACAAAGAAAAGAGCTGTGATATTTCTCAACCTGACTCAAAACAAAACTACAATTAGTTTAAAACCTGATAACCATATGTATACCTCTGGGGCAGCATAGTTAGGACTTCCACAACTTGTTTTCAGAAAATGACCATCACGCATGATATTGCTTAGACCAAAGTCAGCGATTTTAACGTTGCACTTGGAATCCAACAGCAGGTTTTCAGGTTTAAGATCTCTGTGAACCACCATGTTCCTGTGGCAGTACTCCACACCTGATATTATCTGCTTCAAAGCATTGATGTAAGTCTCTGAAGCTCCAAGTAAGATATTATTGCTCACTTATGAAGTAAGTACATGCCAACAAACATAGCATACGGTACAAATATGATCACCTGCTGGAAAAAATTGCGACCCTCATCCTCCTGCAACCGGCCCTTCTCCACAATGTAATCGAACAGCTCACCAGACTTTACGTACTCCATAACAACATATATATCAGACGGTGTCTCTATAACCTCGTAGAGCCGGATAATATGTGGATGCATAAACAATCGTAATATCTTGATCTCCCTTCTAACTGAAAAAAGAAAAGGCATTAACATAGAGTGTGTCAGTGGTACTGTAACAAGATAATGATATATGCTCATAAAATTCATAGCAGCAATGACACATGATTATGGTGTGAAAGTAGACACATTGCACTATTAAAAAAATGTAACTTTGACCTAAAGATCATGAGCCAATGCATTATAAATATGTTTTATACTTTTATAAAAGTAACAACAATCTCAATATTCTGAAACAAATGATGAAGCAATGAAATTCATAGTTTCTTATTACGTTCCTACCTTTTTCTTCCATGTCCATGTTTTTTATCTTGCGACGGTTGAGGATCTTTATAGCAACTTTGTGCCCTGTCAAAGCATGCTCTGCAATTTTCACCTTCCCAAACGAACCAATGCCAAGTGTTTTCCCGAGCTTGTAGTTCCTTAAAAACATGTCCACACTACTCCCACCATGTCCTGATCCCTCCATATCTTATCCTGGAGACGATTGAAACTTGAAAATCAGGTGCTAATAAAAAACACATAAATAGACAACAAACTTAAGACCATTGTCACCATCCACAACAACCATTCTTAAGTTAGTTCAATAGAATTGACAAATACTTTCACAATTGTGAAAGATCCAAAGCCTACCCAAACCAAGTTGATTTAGGATTGTAGCCTTAACAAGGACAAGTCACAAGCACCACGTGCATGCACGTTCAAGTAAATGATTCTAAAAAGTTCACTTGTATGTTTTTCAGGTAAAGATCGTAACATCTGAATCCCATCTCAATCCTCGATAACACTATTTCAGCTGTAGATATAAAGTTAGGAATTGATTACTACTATGTCCTAAAAGTTATATGTCAAACAAGATGGTTCGGGAAGCATTTAATCATTTGTCAAACATCTAAAATGACAATTATATAATGACAAAATGTGGACCCTAATTTAAACTTTATACCATCAAATCATCAATGCTTTGAAACTAATCAAAATATGACAATCAGGCAATCAGAAACTAAATACCTTTGAGTTATAATAAATATATATAATGGGCATCCAAAATGGAAGTATTTTCACTGATTCTGAACTTGTCGATAGGGAAGAAACAGTAAAAAAAAAATCATGCATAAATGACATCCAAAATGGAAAACGTATCAAAATATAACAGGATGAAAGGAGTATTCCAATAGGAGAAGCATGAAAAGAAAAAATCGAGGTACAAAGAGTTCTATATATTGGCGCAGATCAACACATTAAGGCATCATAAAAAAGCTACTTGGCAAAGAAAACAACAGATGTCCAAACAATTGGCAGGTCCGGAGTATATTAAATTTATACAGGAATAACATAGTCCTAATCTGTGTTCTAGTAATACATAAACAACGGATATATGAAAAAAGTAATTAACTCTAGTATTCTCAACATGACACGTAGATAGACCACATTTACTTCTAAATATAAGCATAGTAAGAATGCAAGTTGCGGGCCTCGTAAGCAACATAATTAAACGGTAATAAACCAAGTGCCGTGTAGTGTCAGTCAGATTTAAATTTGATGCCCACAAGTCATTAATCATTAATCACGGGGAACACAAAAACACGATTTAGGTTCACACTAACACCAAAAGTACCTCTCACTAATTGACACCTAACAAACACACAACATATCATAATCACTAATCATTCATATCAAACATACCGCCTTCCAAAGCCCTAATTTCACCAACCTTTCAAGCAAAACTAAATTCACCTCACACGTAAACAAAAATCGAAAACTAACAATCGCGTCTAATCTTACGGCATAACAGCTAAAACCTCCAATTCAAAGGATCACAATTAAACATGCAAATTACATTTACACAAATTAAATTTCAATAATTTTAACAAATTTATAAAAAATAATAAAAATAAAACTAACCGAGTAACAAAAGATAACAAGTTAGGGTTAGGGTTTGAAATGATGACAGGTACCTGCAAATCAACAAAACAAAAAATGTGAAATTAATTGAATAGATTTATTATAATCAAATGCATATGACTACATTAATAAAATGTGTTGATAAATAAATTGTGATTGGTTAATAATAATACCTCTGAAACAAGGGTTTGAAAGGGGGGGAAGATGATGAAGAGAGAATAATGGAAATATTATTAGATTCACTTCCTATTTTCAGTGAACTAATGTTTTGGAATCTTATTTGTATTTGTTGTAATAAAATGAAATGTTATTTTGTTTTTTTATATATTTGGTTAAATCAAAATACGTAATCATAAAATATAATTTTAATATAGGGGGTTGTAGTGTACCCGTCCAAGGCGGACACCTTGACGGCTTTCTATGGGTGTTCAATTTTCGTGTAGTTTACAATTTTAAGTAGGCTTAGCGGTATGAGCTAAGATTCTCTAACAAGTCGGTGTGTGCTAGCGACATTCTGAGTGAGGTTAAGGCTGTGGGTTTTTTATGGTTCTCTAACAGAGGTAGGCTTAAGTCTATATCTTGGATAATTGATGTAAATTTTGTTTCATGTAAGTAGTTTTTTTTTGTTTGGGGTTGCACGTTTTGGTTCTAATGAAAGTTATAGTTCAAAAAAAAAAAAAAAAAAAAAAAGTAGGCTTAGCGGTTGTTTGTTAAAAAATTTTATTAAGTCATTTTTAATTAGGAGATTACTTAATCCAGACATTCTCAGTTTAATTATTTAAATTTTTCAGTTATTTTTTTTTATTAAGTTACAAACAAACAGTTTTCATATAACTTAATTAATCCAATTTTTTTCATATTAAGTCAATTAAGTCGAATTCAAAAACCACCTTAGTTTACAATTTTAAGTAGCTCATAAGTTGTGGTATTAAACTTGTTTACAATTTTTGTGTAGTTTACAATTTTTACATCTAGACGGTTATCTTATTTTTTTTCTTTTTTTTTAGTTTGTCTTAATAATTATTTAAATTTTAATTTTAAAAAATATACAAGTTATACATACTTTCTAAAATGATTATCAACGTGGAATTGGACTGTTATGTATCGATGTTGGGCCATTTTAAGTATTTTATTTGCACTGAATTATTTTCAACATTTGGCGTACTGTGGTGAAGCCATTTTGTAAACAATATTAGCTTTTGCATTTTGGTATTTTAACAGTAAATAATAGGGATTAAGCCGTATAATAGCAACGAACTTTTTAAATGTACCGATTTAGTACCTGAACTATTTTTTGTTTCATTTAATGTATTGTACTTTCATATTTTTTTGTTGATTTGCACCATGGTTTACAGGCAACCGAATAAAAACTTGCAAAACCGGCTAACTTCCTACGTGGCAATAAAAACGGGTAAATTAAAGGAAATACGTGAAATAATATCACTTGTAACACCCGTTTTTTTTTTACCCCCAAATCATTTGTAACCCTAATTTATGTGATAGAAACATTAACTTTAATTAAACACAAAAAATGCGTATATCTGTCAATTTCCATCACGATGGTATATCAGTTTACCTACATGTAGAGGAGAAAGACAATGATAAAACATACTTCCAAAGATTTTATGTGTGTTTTATGGCAATGAAAGATGGATGGAGTGCATGGTGAAGAAAAGTCATTGGTTTGGATGGATGTTTTCTCAAAGGAACAGTTGAAGGTGAACTCTTGACAGTTATGGGTAGAGATGCAAACAACCAAATGTTTCCCATAGCTTGGGCTGTGGTTAATGTTAAAAACACTGATAATTGGCAATGGTTAATGGTCTGCCTTTGTGAAGATCTTAAACTTTGTGAGGGTAGATATATGACTATCATATCAGATGGTCATAAGGTAAATTCTTATTCCTTTTTCCTTTTAATCATTGATAGTTTACAATGGTTTATATAATGTTCTTAATGTTTGTGTTATCAAACAGGGTTTGATGGAGGCTGTGCGTACAATGTTACCATATGCAGAGCACAAACAATGTGCAAGGTATATATATAGATTGCCGTCGATTTTACGCGAGGTTGCCTTGATTGTTTTCTCAGGTTATATATGACAAGAAGATGATTTATATTTCTGAAAGGGAAGCTTTAAACGTTCATTTTCTTGGAGGAAGATCTAGCCTTGTTAACAAACTATCCACATCGAACGAATCAGGGGAGTATTTGTTTTCATTCTTTTACCTATTTTACTTTTACATTCTTTAATTGAACATTGGGGACAATGTTCATCCTAAGTGTAAGGGGAGGGTAAATGGTGATACCTTATAGGATACAATTGCACTTGAGTTTGTTTGTTCGATGGTAGGTGTGTAATAAAACTAAGAGAAATACTTGTTAGTGTAATTTTAGCGTCAAATTTAAAAAAAAATTACAACATTTAGGAGTGAAACTTTAGCCTTAACAAGCGTCTCATGGATAGGAGTTGTATGACTAGCACAAAACCGTACCATTCAGAAAAATTTTCCACCCAAATATATGAGGTTCGCCTTTAAAATTGATAGGAAAAGCATTCATTATTAGTGCTTATGAGTGTACCGGTAGTATTTAGATTCTAGAACTTGCGTTGGTGATACATCCCGAGACCGCTAGTGAGACTACATTCGTGTGGTTAGGATTTACTACATGATAAGAGGCATTAGGATCATCCTTGTGTTTAAACCCGTATCATAATTACTTGATCATTTAAGTCATATTACTTGACTAGCGAAGTCAATTAATTTTTTCCCACACTTTAGCATTGTACTCATTTTTAGTACACGAAACCCCTAGTACACCCCTCCGAGCCTATTTTTTTTGTTTCTAACTTTAAGCATTTTACTTAAAGATAGAATTTGTTACAACCCACCTAAATGTGCAACCAAATCGCCTTAGCCTTCCGTGTAT